>JAVXUP010001909.1:0-177790 GCA_033070095.1 Escallonia herrerae | reverse complement strand
TAGCTCTTGTCATTGACATCGAGGGTGACTGGCGCCAGCCTTTCATCCAGTATCTATCCCACGGGATTCTACCACCTGACCGCGGCTCAGCACGATCCATCAAGCGCAAGGCAGTCAAGTATTTTGTGACGGAAGGCGAGTTATTTCGCAAGGGATTTTCGGGACGCACCCTGCGATGCTTGCAAGGTGCCCAAGTGGTCAAGGTCATTAACGAAGTACACAATGGTGATTGTGGTGAACATCAAGGCTCCCAGAAGCTGTATGCAGAATTACTAAGATTGGGGTATTATTGGCCGACTATGGAATCCGACTCCATCTCGCATGTCCGACGCTGCCAACCCTGCCAGCGGCACGCCGACAGGATACACTCGCCAGCATCCGACTTGCACATGATCTCAGCACCGTGGCCATTTCATTCTTGGGCCCTCGACCTCATCGGCCCCATCCACCCGCCGTCCAGACGCCATTCATGGATCATGGTTGCTACTGAACGCTTTACGAAGTGGGTTGAAGCCGTACCTCTGCGGAGAGCCACGGGAGGTGCCGTTTCTAACTTCTTACGCGACGTCATCTGTCGTTTCGGCATCCCTCGGTGTATTATATCTGACAATGGCACCCCATTCATTAACCGAGAGGTTCGAGCTCTCATGGAAGGGTACAACATCAGCCATGCCACATCAACTCCCTATTACCCGCAAGGTAATGGTCAAGCTGAAGCGTCCAACAAGACTTTGCTACGAGTATTATCGCGAATGGTGCATGACGCCGACCGGTCGTGGTCCGAACAACTGAATCTGGCACTCTGGGCCTACAGAACATCCCTGCACACAGCGACAAAGGCCACGCCCTTCTCTCTCGTCTACGGGGACGAGTGTGTGGTACCTGCCGAGATCGCAGAACCATCGGCTCGACTTTCCCTAAGCAGCAGTCTCGGAGATGAAGAAGCCCGGCTGGCGGCACTTGACGGCCTCGACGAACGACGAGCCACGGCCCTGCGCCGCATGAAGAAGTATCATGAGCAGCTCACGAAAGCTTATGGGAAGACCGTCAAGCCACGTTCATTTATCGAGGGTGACCTTGTTCTTCAAGCCGCCAAGCATGTGCGGGCCAACATGTCAGCTCCTAAATTCACGCCAAACTGGGAGGGCCCTTTCATGGTGCACGAGGCCCGCACTAATGGCTCGTACCTCCTGCTCAACCATGACGACGGTCAGGTCTCGGCCCCCATCAACGGCCGCTACCTGAAGAAGTATTATGTTTAGTCGCGACAACATTCCCCCAGCCCTATCCGCCCGCGTCATAGTACGCGCCCTCGTAGCGTTTTTGTACATGCGACATTGCTTACAGACTTGTATTTTTTTTTGTTGATCTGTGTAGCGTTCTACACTAGTCATGTAATGGTGTTTTGTACCGCGTCCTATCAATACAAAGACATGCTGTTACCTCAACTTCTGCCCAGCCGGCACTCATTCTCAACCTATGCTTCCTAAGTCACTTTCTACGAACAGGAATGGGAGAGCATTCACCAGTAACCGAAACAAGCAAGACATTCAAAAAGGGGGGGGGGAAGAGAGAAGAAAGAAGAGAGCAACCGAACATAACATACAATAAGCCGAGACCATCGAAAATATGTACCTATACATCAAACGTTTACTAGCCGTCGTTAAGCACTACAACTACGGCAAAGTAACATACAAGCTAGGAAAGTCTAGACAACAGCGATGCAACTGGGTGGGAGCTGAATGCCTGAAGTACCTCCCGCTCCGCTTGTACCTCTGACCATCCAACATCAAGCTCGGCCTGTCGCCCTAACCGCTCTGATTCTCGCCCGTCCACCTCACCTCGCCACCTCTGTAGATCGGACAACTGCCTCTGCAAATCGACGAGTTGTCTCTCTATCTCTGCCACCTGCATGTCAATCCCGGCCAACTCTGCCGTGATCTCTGACCGCTCTGCCTCTAATCCTGTGCGGCGCCGCTCCAGCAACATCTCCCGCATAACCACGACTGCACGCCTCTCATCCATATCGTGGCTGACGCACCTCGATCTAAAGAAATCTGCTAGCCAGTCCAGCTGCATACCTAGCGATGTGAACGGAGCGAACTCTGAAAGCGACCGAGCAACGAACTCTGCAGTCCAACCCGACGACGGCACACTGGCGAACGGCAGCAACCACTCCATAAACCCTGCAGACACCCACATCCGTAGTACTGGGTTCTCTACCACCACGCTCTCGAATGTCTGCGGGAACGCTGCCTTCACCAGTTCTAACCGGCGCACAGTCTCCGCTGGTAGCTGGAGGCCCCCCCAAGCTGCCACATCCACCTGACCGCTCGAGGATCCTCTACTCATCTCTCCGACTGTCGCGCCACTGCCGCCCGCTGCAGAAATCTCCGACATCCCACCCGCCCTCTGCGCACCAATCGTGGCTGAGTGCATCGCCAGAAGAGTAGCTCCGACCTCAACCACAGACTCCGGCAATGTGTCGTGCCGTCGCACCACCACAGCCTGAACCGGTGTCTCTCACTCACGAATCGAGGCAGCAACAACAGACTCAGGCTCCGCCATTTCGCCACCATCACCTCCCACAACCTGCGTCTCCATGCCTGTCCACCAGTCCTCGTCAATGTCGAACATCACCGTATCGCTCCCCTCTCCGCCGTATAGTGCCCCCACCGTTTCCTCAGTAGCAGGCAATGGGCTCACCCTCCTTGGCACACCGGCCGTCAATAGCTCAACGGCCTCGGTCTCATCACTGTCAACTAATCTGCCGGCCTCGGCTGCCATAGCCTCCTCGCCTTCGATCTCAGTCTCGGCCTCGCTCCCCCCCGCGACCGCCTCTTCCTCGTCCCCCTGGCAAAACCGCTGTCAGTTCACAGATTATGAGCAATATGCAAACCATATTTATACGACAAAAAGAAAGGACAGAAGCAAACCTCAGAGTCTAGCTCCTCTAATACGTCGCGCAGCCTCTTCGCCCCTGATAGGTGCGGGGCTGAGGTACCAGCACTAGCCTGACGGGCTGTCTCCATCATCCCCACTCGCAATGCCGACAAGGGCCCCTTGCCGGCCCCCAGCACCCTCGGCACCTCGGCAATAGGCTCCTCCCCACGGTCCTCCCCGGGAGCAGCGTCCCCCAACTCTACGGCATCCTCCTCCGCCTCCCTCTCCGAGCTCGGAACAGAACTCCCGGTCACCAGTGACAGCATCCCGCACTGCCTCGCGACTGTGGCCGATATCAAACTCAGGGCTCGGTCACATGCGAACACATCTACCTGTCGACGTGTGCCTGACGGCTATGCCAGCCATCCGGCCCAGCTCCCTCGCAGCCGCTCCCACCAATGCGCATAATCCGCGGTCACCGCCCCTGCCACCTCTGTCCCTGGCTGCCTCCACTCTATCGTCGGTGCCGGCCACTCGCGGGCTCTGTCATATAGTGTATACCCAAAAGCCGTCGCCACACTCCAAGGGCTGTCATAACCGCATGGGGGCTCTAGATCATACCCGAACGCCAACGACAGACGGTCCGGGCAATACCTTGCGACATAATAGCAGCACTCGGCGGGCTTCCCGCCATCATCTGTCAATACCGGGAGCCAGCCGGGAAAATACGCGACCAATAGCGCCAGCTGTCCTGGCGCTAACTCGCCTCTCCTGCTCAGATCTGTCGTCACCTCCTGCACGTGCAGCCATGGCGGCGTACCATATGACGCATGCATCTCCATATAGGGCCGTCGCTCGCATTCCCCCCCCCGTTTGTCTAGAATCTGTGCCAACGGGCACCCCGGCCTCCTGATGCCTGCCCAAGCAAAAGCTCGAGACCCGCTACACCACAACGCCACCTGCCGCGACCCGCCTGGACGGGTCACTGTCCCCATCGTCGGTGATGGGTGTGCGAGTGGGTATCCGTCAGGACGGTACCCTGGAAAGCACTCGTACAGGTACCTCTGCAAGAACATCCAGTCCACGTACGTCGCCACCTGATACCGACCATACGACCGCTTCACGTCATTCACGAACTGATCTAGCCGCGAGTATAACGTGCCCAAGTACACCGGAGCCAAGCCGACCCGCCTTCCCTGCGCCATCCGAATGGCCAAGGGAAACACCCTCGGGGAAATGCCATCCTCAGGTGTCCCCTCAAACACAAACCTGCAAACAACGACCGGCAACATATGTCAGTTTGACGTTTTACAGGGCAAGCAGGACATACGATATATTCACGAATAATCACACGACAGTACAAAATTTACCTCGATAAGAACATGGCCAAAAACGCCACCAACTCGTACCGATCGCTGCCATGATACGGACCCATCACGAACTGGGCAGCATTGCCCAACCTCTGCCCTGTCCTCGCCTGCGGCGTACCATAGAACTGGCGCAGCCACCCACCGTACGTCCCCTTCCGGTGCTTCTTCGTCTCCGCCAAAATGTCTAGTAGCTGCGTCTGCAACAACCGCTCATCCCCGCTCAGCCGGGTCACCCGTGCATCCACCTCCCCATGTATCGGCAGCCCTGTCAGCATCAACACATCGAGTAACGTCGGCCCGATCTCCCCGAACTCGGTCACGAACGTATGCGACTGCGTGCTCCATCTTGCCAGCAATCGGGTCATCCCTGGCGTATCCCTATATAACTCCAGCCCCCTCGCCGTAATATTGATCGCCGGTAACAGCCCCAGTGCCTGCAACACCTGCGCCCTCTCCGGTGTCTCCAACATATGCTCGCACCAAAAGTCCCACCCTACCGGCATCGCACTATGGCCCTTGAACATCACCGGCGACCAAGGTATGTCCTCTCTCCCAATCAACAATGCCGGTACATACCTCAGCGACATCACAGGCGCCTCCGACGGGCTCGGCGCGCGAAGGTAGGGTGACGACAGCCGAGGCTCCTCTCCCATCGACGGACCACCCCACGGTGTCATGAACGCTCCGTCTGCCACACGAATGGCCAACTCCCTCCACAGCTCACGGTCCGGTACACACGGTACTACTCCCCTCACCCCCAGCAATGTGTTTGTCTTATCTGGCTCCGGATCGTAGGACCTCCTACCGCCATCATCAAAGGTCAATGGCACTGCCGCCTCGACACCCACTGACGGTATGGCCTCATCGACTGGCGGCGCCGGCACAGGTACAGTCATCATATCCCGCGGCGGTTGCGATGTACCCGCCGCGGCCCCTTGCGGCTTCGCCCACATCTTCTGCCGAACTTTTTTCGCTGCTGGCGTCGCTCCGGGCTGTGAGGATGGGACTTGGGCCTGTCGGACACCCTGCGTGACCGACCCCCCATGACTGGCCGACCCCCCTTGTGCGGCCGACCCCTCTCGTGCGACCGACCCCCCATGGCTGGCCGACCCCCCTTGCGCGGCCGACCCCCCTTGCCCGGCTGACCCACCTTGTCCGGCCGACCCCCCTCGCTGGGCCGACCCCCCTCGTGCGGCCGAGCCCCCGTGGCTGGCCGACCCCCCTCCCCTCGCAGAGCCACCGACTGGCCGACCCCCTGGCCCCGACGACCCCTGGCCCACTTCCACCTCCTCTCTCACCATCCCTTTTTCTCTCTCTCTCTCTCTCTGACTTATGTGGGCACAAATGGCGGTGCCTCCGCCCCCTCCCCCCTCCTCTCCTTATATAAAGGGGTGGGCAATTTTCTTTTCTTTTTCCTTTTTTTTCTTTCTTTCTTTCTTTTTCTTTTCTTTCTTTCTTTCTTCTCTTTTTCTTTCTTTTTTTTTTCCTTTACTTTACGCTCCCGTCCGCCGGCGCCTCGCCACAGTTTGTCAACCACGCACCGTCGCCGCTATGACCGCCGCGCGCCACCTCCACGACCTTCGTCGCACGCATTCACATGACAGCTCCGCGACAGGCCCCGTCGCCCGCGTGCCGTCTCCTTGAACCGCGTCGCTTGTGCCAACTCATCGCGCTCTCTACAACGCGCGCTCAATGCTAATGGTCACTTGATGCTCGTCACCGACCGTCCACAACTGCCATGACGACCTCACCAAATATTGTCCCCGCGACAATCGTCGCCATAGGCATGGAAGACCTTCAACCCACTCTCTAGAGTGTGCGGCATTCTGAAGGCTCCGCGCGTAGTGCTCCTGCACGAGGACCCCTCCTTGCGGCATGGGCTGAGAGCCAGCACGGGCTAGTGCCATCGCCGGCACAATCAAACTACGGGATGGGCTCACAACCTTGAAGCCATCGCCGGCACAATCAACTACGGGATGGGCTCACAACCTGGAAGCCATTGCCGGCTCAATCAAACTACGGGATGGGCTCACAACCTTGAAGCCATCGCCGGCACAATCAACTGCGGGATGGGCTCACAACCTTGAAGCCATCGCCGACACAATCAACTGCGCATGGGCTGAGCGCCAGCACGGGCTAGCGCCATTGCCGGCTCAATCAAACTACGGGATGGGCTCACAACCTTGAAGCCATCGCCGGCACAATTAACTGCGGGATGGGCTCACAACCTTGAAGCCATCGCCGACACAATCAACTGCGCATGGGCTGAGCGCCAGCACGGGCTAGCGCCATTGCCGGCTCAATCAAACTACGGGATGGGCTCACAACCTTGAAGCCATCGCCGACTCAATCAAACTGCTACACGGGCTTAGCGTCATCGCCTGCTCCATCACCAGGGACCTTGGCCCCCGCAGCAAGAGGGGCTGTAACCACATCGTTTATGCATGCGACGCCCGCTCGGGTTACCCCTCCGCGCCCGCCACACGCAGGGGGCTTATGTTCATACCCTATTCTGGTCGCACCCCAAGACCCGCCAAGGGACCCACTTTGCACGACACATCACCCAGTCAGCGGTCAACTTTTCAACGCTCGAGGGCCGGTCAAAGCAACGCATGCTCAAGTCACGTGAACCATTCGTGAAGCGACTTCGGCGTGCCTTCCACCCCAAGGGGTCGGCCACCCTCGGGGGGTCGGCCTCCCTCTAGGGTCGGCCTCCCCCAAGGGTCGGCCTCCCTTGGGGGTCGGCCACCCTCGGGGGGTCGGCCACCCAAAGGGGTCGGCCACCCTCGGGGGTCGGCCTCCCTCTAGGTCGGCCTCCCCCAAGGGGTCGGCCACCCTTGGGGGTCGGCCACCCTCGGGGGGTCGGCCTCCCTCTAGGGTCGGCCTCCCCCAAGGGTCGGCCTCCCTTGGGGGTCGGCCTCCCTTGGGGGTCGGCCACCCCATGGGGGTCGGCCACCTGCCTTGAACACCGACGCCGTCACCTTTGACCGTGCCCCATTGTCACGACGACCGTCGCTCGCGGCCGCACTCCGCCATAGTCGCGACAACCGTCGCTCTCGGCCGTGCCCCTTCGTCGCGATGACCGTCGCTCGTAGTCTCGATGACCGTCACTTGTGGCCGCTCTGTCGCCATGACAACCGTCGCTCACGGTCGCGCGCCATCCACGCAACGACCCTTGTCGCTCGGAGATCACTCTGCGACCCTCGTCGCCCGCACTCAACCGCGCCCCATGCGCTGCAATCATGTTATATGCTTACGGGATAGGCTACTCCTCCAGGACACTATCTCCGCCAGGGTGCCTGCGTGACTAGCCTACGTGCTCTGGCACTGGGGGCTCGCGTCGGCACCCCTAAGGACTATGACCCCCGGGTCACTCGGAGACGGGAGCAGGTCTTCGGAAGGGCATCTTGCCTAGTCCACCTGGCAGCTGGGCGTCGGGTCTTCCCCACCGCTGCCAGACCTGTGGGATTCAGTAAGGGCTTGGACTGGAGGCTGGGGCAACGGGCTACTCTGACCATGCTACCGCGGCATGATCAGTCTCCTCAGACAGGCAGAGAGATGTTGCAAGGGCAGGGCAGCACGAACTTAGGAACCGGCAGTCCAACGAAGGGTCAGTGCGTTGGCCCCCTGGTGACGTGTCGTTCCCAGGGGGCGACACATGTCAACTTATGACACATGCACATTTTTGCCTATAAATAGTGGACTTTGGAGCTTTTTCAAGGATCTTTTTCTCATTTGGACTTTTCACTTTCTCTCTCTAAAAGAGACATTCTCTCTGGAATTCTAGTGAGAGAAATATACTTGAACTCCCGTCTACGGACCCTGGACGCCATACCCTCATCACGGACTGTAGACTGTCGGTCCTGTTCATCGTCACCCTGCCTGCGCAGCACTGCCAGCCCTCACGACCTGTCTGGGGAGCCTTGTCCTCGGCCCTTGCGCCGTCCTTGCTGTCTCCCACGTTGCCTACCTGGAAGCCAACTCAGACCGCATCCTTTGTGGCACCTCCACGTATCATCGAACCATTTTCGGCACCATCAATATGTATTGCAGTCATCAGATACCTAAAAAAAAGCACTTATATTCCTAAAATAATTATAATTCTAAAATACTCATTACGTCCCCAAACTCTCTAAATTTGTTTTTTTTTCTTCTCTCTCTCGCTTATTTTTCTTTTCTTTTCTTTTCTTTTTTTCTAAGCATTTAAATATGCGGGTTCTAACATCCTCCCCCCTACATAAAAATTCCATCCTTCAAATCAAAATGTACCTGAGGTGCCAAAAAGGTGCGGATAAGTACGTTGCATATATATTCTTCAGATTCCCATATGGCTTCTTCAATATTATGATTCTGCCATAAAATTTAACTAAGGGAATGACTTTTGTCCTTAACCCCTGATCACGATGGTCAAGAATCTCAACTGGTTGCTCTTCGTAGGAAAGGTCCTCCTTTACTGATAAAGGCTTGTATGACACAATGTGCGTCGGATCATAAACATACTCCCTCTGATTCAAAACAAGGAAAATGTTATGAACGCGCGAAAGCTCTGGTGGCAATGCAACTCTGTAAGCCACCAGACCAATCCTCTCCAAAATCTTGAATGGCCCAACAAACCTAGGGCCAAGCTTGCCCTTCTTTCCGAAACGCATCACCCCCCTTCCAAGGTAAAACTCTCAAAAACATGTGATCATCCACCTGAAATTCAAGTTCACGACGACGGTGAGATGTATAACTGCGCTGTCTGTCTTGAGCTGCTTTGAGACGTTTCTGAATCAAATCAACTTTTTGAGTAGTCAACTATACCAATTCATGTCCCAATAACCGTCTCTCTCCTATCTCATCCCAGCATAGTGGTGTCTTGCACCTACGTCCATACAATGCCTCAAGCGGTGTCATCTTAATATTTGCCAAATAGCTATTATTAAAGGAAAACTCAAGTTAAGGTAAATGGCTATGCCATCTGCCACCAAGGTCTAGTGTGCAAGCCCCTCAACATATCCTTTAGTGTTTGAATGGTACGTTCAGACTGTCCATTTGTTTGTGGGTGGTAAGCAGTGTTAAAATAGAGATCGATATCCATAGAACTCTGGAAGCTCCTCCAGAATTTTTAAGTGAAATGCGGATCTCGATCTAACACTATAGATAATGGTACCCCATGCAACCTTACTATCTCATCAATATATAATCTAACTAACTCAGATAATGATGCAGTAGCTCAGACCGAAAAGAAATGTGCAGTCTTACTCAGCCTATCAACAATAAACCGAATAGTGTCAAAACCTTTAACTGTCCGCAGTAAGCCTGCCAAAAATCAGTTGTTACATGCTTCCACTTCAACTACGGAATCTCAAGTGGCTGAAGTGGTTTGCTAGGTTTCTGATGCTTCGTCTTCACTTTCTGACAAGCCAAATAATGATAGACAAATTCTGCTATACTTGACTTCATGCTGCTCCACCAAAAATGCTCCTTAAAGTCATGATACATTTTGTTCCTCCTTGGAAGATAAAGAAACTAGAACTATGAGCCTCTGACAGTAACTCATTCCTCAAGGATAAATTAGCTGGCACATAAAGTCTCTCACGTAACCGAACCACACCGTGCTTTTCAAGTTCGAACTCAGACTGCTTTCCATTGTTAATGTTCTTAATGATGTGAGCTATACCTGAATCTCCATCTTGAGCTTCCTTGATCTACTGATCAAGGTAGGTTATACCTGTAATTCTACCAAGTATTCTCCACCATTTTGCCATTTAATCTCAAGATGCAAGTTCATCATATCCTCCAACAATTGAGGTTGAAAAGTGATCAGTGCTGCTAAGTTAACAGTGCTCTTTCTACTGAGTGCGTCAGCCACGACATTAGCCTGACCAGGGTGATAATGAATCATGCAGTCATAGTCTTTCAAAAGTTCCAACCAATGCCTCTGTCTCATGTTCAACTCCTTCTGGGTTAAAATATACTTAAAGACTTTTGTGGTTAGTATATCTCACAGGTCTCACCATACAAATAGTGCCTTTATATCTTCAAAGCAAATATCACATCTGCTAACTCAAGATCATTGCTGGGGTAGTTCTGCTCATAAAGCTTAAGCTGTATAGAAGCATAGGCAATCACCTTACCATGATGCATTAAAACACAACCTAAGCCTCTCTTTGAGGCATCACTATATATCATAAAACCTCCAGAACCAGATGGTAAGGTCAATACCGGTGCAGACACCAACCTCTCCTTCAGTTCTTGAAAACTAGCCTCACACTCCTCACTCCATACAAATCGGGTCTTCCTCTTAGTCAACCGAGTCAAAGGCATAGCTTGTCACGACCTGAACCCACAGGTAGGCCCACGAGCTAGATTTTGGACCGACCGTAGACCCAATAGACTCCAACCAAGGGCTCTGTCAGGCCTTACTCGCTAAAACCAACATATGCTGCAGCGGAAATTAAAACTTCTCCAAAACTCTAATTACATGTTCATGTTTTCATTTGAATACATCACTCATACTAAAACTTTTTCATAACTCCGATTGTCAACAGCTAAAGCTAAATCAACAATCTCAATATTTAGTGAAACATTCCATGCAGTGTCCGAAGCTCCGCACCAAATTGTCTCTTCCTATGCTCCTCACCATCACCTTATTTCAACTTGAAATAATAAGTAAGGGATGGGCTTCCACGTGCTCAGTAAGTAACCAATGATTCAACCAGGTGGACCATGGCATGCCAGAAAATAATACACTTTAAAAAAATTATAGCAACATTTAAATCTAAAATTGTAAAGTAATTATCCAGTAAATGAAATATAGTACATGAAATAAAACTGAGGTATAAAATCATTAGCACAAAACTCATGACAACCAGTTCAATCCAACATTAGCTCAAACGATATGCTGCGGTCAGCGTACAGGCCCCACTGACTAGGGCCCACAATCCCTACCCCTTCCTGGGATAAATATTATTTGGTCGGGGTATACGCCCCCTGACTAGGGCCCATAATCCCTACCCTTCTTGGGATAAATATAATCTGTGGACGTAAGGAACGAACTACAAGCAACAGTATTGTGCATCAATGTACAAGCCCCGTTTACCAGGGCCCACAATTCCTACCCCTTCTTGGGATAAATATAATCTGTGGACGTAAGGGCGAACTACAAGCAACAGTATTGTGCATCAATGTACAAGCCCCGTTGACCAGGGCCGGACATCCAACTTTCCCTCGTTGGATATGGGGCACAGCAATTGAATAAAACCAAATCACCCTTTTGATTCATCGTAAACACAACCACCCATCAACTGATGGTCAAACCATCCCCACGCTCCTTTCAAAAATTTTCAAGTTGTTCAATTTCATAATAACGTCAAATTTCAAAACATCTCATTTCTATCAAACATTTCAAATCTGAGGTCCATAACAATTTCTAAACAAAATATCATTTACATGCTGGTCCGGATTTTAACGAGAAATAAACTACTAAAAAGCTTTCAGGAAAATCAGGCTAAAGCAGTTAAACATAATTAAAACAATCAAAGCTAATAAATACCACTTTTTGAAAATAGGTTACAAATACTTTATGTACAAAAATTAATACTAATTGAATCAAGGGTCACTTACCTGACGCTACGCATTCCTCATATCAAAATCTCTGAAGCGACAATCATGCTGCTACATTCGGCTCAAGAACCTTCAATGCCATTCTTTTCCTCTTTATATCCCTATAAGTGCTTTAACCCGAAAGTGTCATCGGTTAACACCATATCCCTTTTCAATTGAAACCTAAATAACAAACCACACGGATGTCATTCATTGTGGCTCGAGCACGCCTAAGTAATAGGTTTCTGTTAAGTGAGTAAAATTTTTCCAACCACCCCTCGACTTTTGCAAAATTACCTATTCGCCTCGATGCCTAACGTACCATTATCCACCTAGATATAACCTAAAAGAGTCTTTTTAAACCACTGATGGGTTTTTTGGACAAGAACGGTCGTACCAAAATTTTTCTGCTCGAAACCCTAAACTACTCGTTAAATTGAGTGTTAAAGCTCGTGTTCCAAAAATATATCAAATGGCATCAGAATACAACAAAATTTTAGACACTCAAGCATCACAGTGATTTTCGATCACTGTAAAATTCTAGGCTAAAAATAATTTTGTTACTATGTTAAATAATTCAAAATTTTGTTTTAAAAATAAAATTGTTTGAGACACTTCCCATGCCCAGAAAATTCCATGTCGAAGGTTTCTAAAAAATAAGGGAAGTTTTTGTTTTGTGCTTTGATTCAATCTATTCAAAAATGGCCCTTAAAAATTGTTTAGTAAACTATTGTAATAGTTATTCGTTACGTGATTTGCGATCAAGCGCTACTCCACCAACAACGCTAAAATAATTAATAAACGACCTTAAAAACTTTCAAAACTTTTGAAAGTACCTCATCTTAGCTATATAAGATCATTGTAGAAGTTTTAGAATTTAATAACTTAATTTACTACTCTAAAATACACCGAAATTTCTCGTTTAGATAAAATTAATTAGCATGCTTCTCAAGCTCAAAAAAATCTAATTTTTTTCCTGTGTGTAGATCTTGCAAAACAAATATAAGTTATGCTTTTGATTTTTGCCCAAATAAATTCCTAAATATATCTTAAAATTTTGAAAAGAACATGCTAAAATAAAGATTTTCTTTAGCGACACTTCTAAGTTTGGTTTTTTAAACAAAGGTTCCCCCCCCCCCCCCCCTCTCCATGCATCTCCTCTTCTTCCTAACAGTCCAACATCTTTCACCCGTGGCTACTTCACATGCAATATCCATTGTACATGTAAGCTTGCACACACATCTTCTATACTCACATGATTGTTCATTACGCTCACATTATATACACTCTCACACACCCACTCACAATATACACCACATCTGAAAGATCTCACTCACACACATTCATATGTATATGGCTATTTTGGCAGTCCAGTAAACTTTTTTTTTTCACATTACTTGTGACACTCCCAACCCTAGTGACGTCACCAGAGCTGGGTTGTCAGTCATGACTGCATTATAAACCCTGTTGATACGGAGCAATTCTAAAAACATCCTTGAATATACATAAGGTTTCAAAAAAACTCATCCGTACAAAAATTTGCATCGTAAATCTCAACACGAGCACAACAGAATTATTTACAGAAAATGTCTAGTTCTTAAAATACGCATCTCATCGTCTTACTCTTCTGTTCACTGAATAAGCGCCTTCTCCTTCCTTTTCCTCGAAGTTTCCCCTACTTCACCCTAACTGCCTGAAACATTTCAGGTAAGGAATGAGCGCAAATCGCCTAATAAAGATAATACGAGGAACAACGCAGACAACGAAGTGACAGCCTTGGGACAAATGATAATCAATCTCAACGATGTCAAGAATCCATAATTTCAAAGGATAACACAATATCAATTCAATGAATCAAGCAACATGTTTTCTTTTCTTTTAGCCAGACTGAGTGGCTTTAAGGCCCAATTGAACCACATTTTCACCACATTTAATGAATTGTACTGACGGAACTGACTGACCGACTACCATGCTTGTGAACATCAAATCGCCAAATTAAACATCAATAAAATACAAGCCATTCAAATCACAATATTATAGTAAAGTCAAATGCAATGCAAACACCGACCTGATTGACTGGACACAACCCACGCGACTGACTCAAACTGCGCGCCCTATATCCTGTTTGCTGGTGATTACGTTTCACTGGCCCTCCTTTCACATTATGTCTCTTACTTCAGGATGTTCATCTCAGTCTCAAACACATAAAAGAGACAGTAAGCACAAGAAGGGAACTCACGAAGAGTTATTCGTCCCCAAATCATGCTATCGTCAAAGCACATAATACAACAACTGAACGGACTAAGGGAATTGAGTTCACCCCATGTCCTCGATTCAACAAACCACTCAACAAGAAATTTTGGTCAATTATGCGACCAAAGTTCAACAAGGTAACCCGAAATCATCACTCACGCACACAGAGTAGACTAGGAAATAAGCTAGTCGAAAATCACAACAATATTTCAAGTACGAGAGGTACAGGCACAACAACCACCGATACCTCATATTCACCATAAAACATTCATCATAATTCACATCATCAATGAGGTGTATGCCACGAGGAGCAAATTCGTAGCATACAGAGAACCGTACTATCCTTACTTGGCTGGCTTTTAGCCGACGAGCCCAACAACTTCAAAGCACCGTGAGCGGGGTCACCTAATCAAATAAGACCCTACTCGTTAGTCACTGACCATCATAATACAAAATTATTTTATTTTTATTTATCAGCTATTACCGTGTTCTACAGCGATTGGTTACTTCGACCCAACAACCAGGTCTTTAACCTAGCCGAGCACCGCAATAGTGCTGACACCCTTTAGTTAGGGATTTTAATCCCATTCCCCGCTTCTTGTTATTTTAGAATTCTCAATTAAGGCATTCGTCGAAGTTCGGAGTTCACGTGGTAAATTATCAAAATACCCCCTGTCTAGTGGCAAATTACCAAAATGCCCCTGGGGTACACTATCGCTCCCATCACCTCAAATAAACTTCAAAACAACCTTACAAGTGTTTTACCACCCTTTCCGGACTAAAAGTTCTTCAAAAATCGAGAAAATTACCAAAATACCCCCTTCGTCTAGTGATAAATTACCAAAATGCCCCCACAAGGGTTCTCGGCACCAAACAAATCTCAGAAGCACTTAAAAATGTTATTTTTACCCTCCTAAAGTCATTCCCAAGCTAAAAAGTATTTTAGAAAATTTTTGCCCAAAAATCTCAGACCGGTGTCGGGACCGAGCGCTTAAAAGCCTGTTCAGCGAAACAATAGCAAACGACCTCAGAATGGCCCAAAATCATGGGAAAAGAAACTTGTCAACATCCTAAGGTCCCCATAAAATTTTTGTACCAAAATCGCGCTCGTTTGATATTTTAAATTATACTGTAAATTTTTACGGTTACCCATATTGGTTAACCCCTTTCCAGTTCTCGAAAAAATCTAAAAATTTTCCCTGATGTAGATCTCCTAAAAATACCTGGGGTCTCTTTTTTGCACTTTGGCTAAAGCTAGCTCTAGATAGTTGTAAATTTTATTGAACAAAACTGCTTAATTTATTTTTGTCTTTAGCGACCATTACGGTTACTATTCATGATCAACACACACAATTTCACGTTTTTCACACACACCACTGTTCTTCAACCTCACACCCGAACCCACGCAGCCATGAACCCTCCCTTCACCCACGGTTACACCCCTTCTTCCCCATTTCTCTACCTAAAACCCACATCCAACATCACCAACACATTACAACACCTAAAATTTATAACCTAACTCATCTAAAACACACAAAATCACACATGAACACACACCCGAACCACACACACTCAAGAACACACACACACACACACGTGCATGACTCACTTCGAACACCCACACACAGAGTTACCAAACTCTTCCTCATATATTCCTAACCCGCACAACTTCACATCCCCACATTAATTCTTCACTATACCACACCTAGAACATTCACGCACACACTGAACACACATAAACTCACACACTTCCTGCTCTCAACCCACTAAATGCACACACCCACCAACCAAAACCACTAAAGGGAACAAGAATGACCCTTTTTGAGAAGAAACCCAATTTCCTTCAATCTCTCTCTCTATCCGAATCCTTGTTCTTCTTGTTCCTTCTCTGTTCGGCTTCTCTGCTTCTTTCTTCTTACTTCTTTATCTTATGTTTGTTCTTCTTCTCTTTTTTCTTTCTTTCCCTCTTCCTTTCTTCCTTCCCAGAAGCTGCCCTTCCTCTTTGTTTTCTGTTTTGTTCTGCTTCCCCCTTTTTCTGGTCTGCTTCTCTTTTTTTCTTTACTTCCTTCTTCTTTCTTTCACCCGAGAATAGTCATCTTACCCTATTTTTTGTCCATTTTAAACTAGCTAAATTGGCTGAGTCATCAAAGCTGGTAGGAGATGGCAAGCTAAAAAAATGGCTTCCAACTACTTTTTATAAAATTGCACAATAATCCCCGTTAATAAATCAAACTCAGCGTTAAATAATTTTTCAATACTTTCAGGGTATCACATGCGTAATGCTCACACATGTATATAACCCTTTATGGATCCATTAATCTATACACTAACCTTGCCACTATTATCCTTGACCCATCTATAAAATACATAAACCTTTGGTTTGTGATCTGTGTTTTCGGCATAACTCCACGCACATATATACACACAGCATGAACACACATTCATCCACCCAAACACACACATATGGGGCTGTTTGGGCAGCCCCTCCTTCACCTCTACATGGCTGTCCTCATGTTTTCCTTTGGCAAAATTGTGGCAGCGCCGAAGTATTTATGTACGGCAGCCCACACCCCAACGATACCGCACCGCCCAAGTTGTCCTACAACTGTTTCCCTTCCCCTTTTCCCTCAATTTTCACACACCACAAACACAGCACCACTACTGCAATTCAGCCCGACTGGCAGCCTCCCCCTTTTCTCCTGTTTCCCTTTCTTCATACCATATAATCATTTACAACGCCACCACGCATGGCAGTCGCGCTGCCTTCCTCTTCTTCTCCTTCGCACACTAACACCCACAATCTTCTCACATCAACCGAATATACAAAACACATGCATACTATATACAACATCCACCACGACAACAGCCTATGACACTCTAAACCCATATAATTTACACACTCAATATTTATATTTATGTAGCTCATGTATTCAAAGGCAAAACTCACTGGAAGGATGAGTCGATCTTCCGAAAGGTTGCGTGCCTCGTTCTTTTTCATAGTGTCCCCTTTTCTCTTTCAACCGAGCTCCAGAATAGCAGGAACAATCTTGATGCGGCTGCTTATAGAGACTATGCAAAGACTAGGGTCGGCTGACTGTAGTAATAATATATGTATATATATCCATGGTAGAAAACCCTAGGCTGAAATTTACAATTAAAAACCCCCCTCCCTTCTTAATTTGCTAATTACACGCAGTCTACCCGAACCTTTTATGTTATTATCAAAAGGCCCAAAGAGTTAACTTTGAAACTTCTACGTGTTTAAGAAACTTTTTACGGTGTTACCCAACCCGCTACTATAATCGCCGCTAAAAGTTGTTCATAAAGTATCGACCTAACTAAATAAAAAAATGTCGCTAAAGACTTCTAAAATACCGTTAACGTTAATTGTCGCTAAATATTTTATATGGGTGATGGCTATAAGGTTATGAGCCCATCCCGTGTAGGCGATGACTAAGAGGTTGAGAGCTCATCCCGTTGTCTTTGATTGTGATCGCGATGGCTATAACCTTGTGAGCCCATCCCGTGGCGACGATGACTGTAAGGTTGCGAGCTCATCCCGATGTCTGTGATTTTGACAGTGATGGCTATAAGATTATGAGCGCATCTCATGGCGGGGATGACTATATGGTTGTGAGTCCATCCCGCCACGTTTGATTGTGACAGCATTGACTATAAGGTTGTGAGCCCATCACTTGGCAGCGACAACTAAAATGTTGAGAGCTCGTCCTGCTGTTGGTGATTATGACGGCGATGGCTGTAACGTTGTGAGCCCATCCCGTGCTGGCAATGACTATAAGGTGTGGTGAGCTCATCCCGCTGTCTATGATTGTGATGGCGATTGCTATAAGGTTGTGAGCCCATCCCGTGGTGGCGATAGCAATAAGGTTGTGTCATCCCACTGCGTTTGATCGCAACGGCTATGGCTATAAGGTTGTGAGTCCATCCCTAGGAGGCGATGACTATAAGGTTGTGTGTCCATCCCGCTACGTTAGATTGTGACGGTGATGACTAAAAGGTTGTGAGCTCATCTTGCTGTCTGTGATTGTGACAATGATGGCTAGAAGGTAGTCAGCCCATCTCGTGGTGGCGATGATAATAAGGTTGTGAGTCCATCCCGCTGCATTTGATTATGACAGCGATGGCTATAAGGTTGTCAGCCTGACCCGGGGCAGCGATTACTATAAGGTTGTGAGCTCACCCCGCTGTCTGTGATTGTGATGGTGATGGCTATAAGGTTGTGAGCCCATCCCGTGGTGGCGATCCCAATAAGGTGGTGAGTCATCCCGCTGTGTTTGATTGCGATAGTAATGGCTATAAGGTTTTGAGCCCATCCCATGGAGGCGATGAACATAAGGTTGTGAGCTCATCCCGCTGTCTGTGATTGTGACGGTGATGGCTATAAGGTTTTCACCCCGTCCCGTGGTGACGATGACTATAAGGATATGAGCGCATCCCACTGCGTTAGATTGTGACAGTGATGGCTGTATAGTTGTGAGCCCATCCCGTGGCGACGATGACAATGAGGTTGTGAGTTCATCCTGCTTTATTTAATTGTGACGGCGATGGCTCTAAAGTTGTGACCCATCCCGTAGAGGCGATGACTATAAGGTTGTGAGTCCATCCCGCTGCGTCTGATTGTGACGGCGAAGGTTCTATGATTGTGAGCCCATCCCATGGTGGCGATGACTATATGGTTGTGAGCTCATCTCGCTGTCTGTGATTATGATGGCGATGGCTTTAAGGTTGTGAGCCCATCTCGTGGCGGCAATTATAATAAGGTTGAGAGTCCATCACACTGTGTTTGATTGTGATGGAGAGGGCTATAAGTTTGTGAGCCCATCTTCTGGCGGCATGACAATATGGTTGCGAGTTCATCCCCCTGTCTGTGTTGTGACGGCTATGACTATAAGGTATTGAGCCCATCCTGTGGTGGCGATGACTATAATGTTGTGAGCTCATCGCGCTGTCAGTGATTGTGACAGTGATGGCTA
Organism: Escallonia herrerae; assembly: GCA_033070095.1. Lineage (NCBI taxonomy): Eukaryota > Viridiplantae > Streptophyta > Magnoliopsida > Escalloniales > Escalloniaceae > Escallonia > Escallonia herrerae. Next base: position 158,703 of record JAVXUP010001909.1, on the reverse strand, counting down.
TAAAGTTATGACCCATCCTGTGGCAGCGATGACTATAAGGTTATGATGCCATCCCGCTGCATTTGATTGTGATGGCAAAGGCAATATGGTTGTGAGCCCATCTCGTGGCGGCGATGACTAAAAGGCTGTGAGCCTATCCCACTGTCTGTGATTGTGTTGGCGTTGCTAAAAGGTTATGAGCCCATCCCGTGGTGGCAATGACTATAAGTTTGTGAGCTCATTCCACTGTCTGTGATTGGGATGACGATTGCTATAGGGTTGTGAGCACATTCCGTGGCAGCGATCACAATAAGGTTGCGAGTCATCCCGCTGTCTGTGATTGTGAGCGCGATTGTTATAAGGTTGTGAGCCCATCGAGTGGCGGCGATGACTATAAGGTTGCGAGCTTATCTCGTTGTCTATGATTATGACAGCGATGCCTATAAGGTTATGAGCCCATCTCGTGGTGGCGATGACTATAAGTCTGTGAGCTCATCCCGCTGTCTGTGATTGTGATGGCGATGCCTATAAAGTTGTGACCCATCCCGTGGCAGTGATGACTATAAGGTTGTGAGGCCATCCCGCTGCGTTTGATTGTGACAACGAAGGTTGTATGGTTGTGAGCCCATATCGTGGCGGTGATGACTATAAGGTTGTGAGCTCATCCCGCTGTCTGTGATTGTGATGGTGATGGCTAGAAAGTAGTGACCCATCCCATGGCGGTAATGACTATAAGGTTGTGAGTCCATCCCGCTGCGTTTGATTATGGTGGGGATGACTATAAGGTTGTGAGCTAATCCCGTTGTATGTGATTGTGATGGCGTTGGCTATAAGGTTGTGAGCTCATCCCGTGGCGGCGATGACTATAAGGTTGTGAACTCATCCCGCTGTCTTTGATTGTGACGGCGATGGCTATAAGGTTATGAGCCCATCCCATGGCCGCGATGACTATAAGGTTGGGAGCTCTTCCAAATGACTGTGATTGTGACGGCAATGGCTATAAGATTGTGAGCCCATCCCGTGGCAACGATGACTACAAGGTTACGAGCTCATCCCATTGTCAATGATTATGACAGCGATGGCGATAAAGTTGTGACCCATCTCGTGGCGGCGATGACTATAAGGTTGCGAGCTCATCCCGCTGTCTGTGATTGTGCTAGCCTTGGCTATGAGGTTGTGAGACCTTCCCGTGGCGGCGATGACTATAAGGTTGGGAGCTCATCCCGCTGTCTGTGATTGTGATGGCAATGGCTATAAGGTTGGGAACCCATCCCGTGGCGGCGATGACTATAAGGTTGCGAGCTATCCCGCTGTCTGTGATTGTGACGGCGATGCCTATAATGTTATGAGCCCATCCCGTCGCGGCGATGACTATAAGGTTGTGACCATATTCCACTATCTATGATTGTGACATCAATGGCTATAAAGTTGTGACCATTCCCGTGGCGGCGATGACTATAAGGTTGTGAGGCCATCCACTGCGTTTGATTGTGACGGCGAAGGCAATGTGGTAGTGAGCCCATCCCTTGGCAGTGATGACTATAAGGTTGTGAGCTTATCCCGAGGTCTGTGATTGTGACGGTGATGGCTATAAGGTTGTGGGCCCATCCCATGGCGACGATGACTATAAGGTTGTGAGCTCATCCCGCTGTCTGTGATTGTGACGGCGATGGCAATAAGGTTGTGAGCCAATCCTGTGGCAGGGATGACTATAAGGTTGTGAGTCCATCCCGCTGCGTTTGATTGTGACGATGATGGATATAAGGTAATGAGCCCATCCCCTGGCGGTGATGACTATAAGGTTGTGAGCTCATCCCGCTGTCTATGATTGTGACGGGGATGGCTATAAGGTTGTGAGCCCATCCCGTGGTGGCGATGACCATAAGGTTGTGAGCTCATCCCGCTGTCTGTGATTGTGACGGTGATGGCTATAAGGTTATGAACTCATCTCGTGGCGGCAATGACTAAAAGGTTGTGAGTCTATTATGTTGCGTTTGATTGTGACGGCGATGGCCTTAAGGTTGTTAGCCTATTGCATGGCGGCGATGGCAATAAGGTTGTGAGCTAAACCCGTTGTCTGTGATTGTGATGGCGATGGCTATAAGGTTGTGAGCCCATCCCGTGGCGGCGATGACTATAATGTTGGGAGTCCATCCAGATGCGTTTGTTTGTGACGGCGATGGCTATATGGTTGGGAGCCCATCCTGTTGCGGCAACGACAATAAGGTAGCGAGCTCATCCCACTGCGTTTGATTGTGACAGCGATGGCTATAAGGTTGTTAGCCCACCCCATGGCGGCGATGACTACAAGGTTGTGAGCTCATCCTACTATCTGTGATTGTGACGGTGATGGCTATAAAGTTGTGACCCATCCCGTGGCAGCTGTGACTATAAGGTTGCGAGTTCATCCCATTGTCTGTGATTGTGTTGGCCTTGGCTATAAGGTTATGTGCCCATCCTGTGGCGGCGATGACTATAAAGTTGTGAGCTCATCTCGCTGTCTGTGATTGTGTTGACTTTGGCTATAAGGTTGTGAGCCCATCCATGGTGGCGATGACTATAAGGTTGGGAGCTCATCCCGTTGTCTGTGATTGTGAGCTCTTCCCGCGGCGGCGATGACTCTAAGGTTGGGAGATCATCCCGCTGTTTTTGGTTGTGACGGCGATGGCTATAAGGTTGTGAGCCCATCCCATGGTGGCGATGACTATAAGGTTGCGAGCTCATCCCAATGTCTGTGATTGTCACGACGATAGTTATGAAGTTGTGACCCATCTCGTTATGGGGATGAATATAAGGTTTGGAGTCCATCCCGCTGCATTTGATTGTGACGGCGACGGCAATAAGGTTATGAGCCCATCCCCTGGTGGAGATGACTATAAGGTTGTGACCTCATCCCGCTGTTCGGTGCTTGTGTTGGCGTTGGCTATGGCTATAAGGTTGTGAGCCCATCCTTTGGTTGCGATGACTATAAGGTTGTGAGGTCATCCCGCTGTCTGTGATTGTGATGGCAATGGCTATAAGGTTGTGAGCCAATCGCGTGCGGCGATGACAATAAGGTTACGAGTTCAACCCGCTGTCTGCAATTGTGTTGGCGTTGGCAATAAGGTTGTGAGCTCCCGTGGCGGCGATGAGCTCACAACCTTATAGTCATCGGGATGGGCTCACAAACACAGACATCGGGATAAGCTGGCAACCTTACAATCATCGTCACCACGGTATGGGCTCACAACCTTTTTGCCATCGCCGTCACAATCAAAGACAGCGGGATGAGCTCCCAACCTTATAGCCATCGCCGACACGGGATGGGCTCACAATCTTATATCCATCCCCCTCACAATTACAGACATCGGGATGAGCTCGCAACCTTATAATGTTGTGAGTCCCATCCTATGGCGGCAATGACTATAATGTTGTGAGTCCCTCTTTGTTTTATTGTGATGGTGATGGCTGTAAGGTAGTGAGCCCATCCAGAGGTGGTGATGACTATAAGGTTGTGAGCTTATCCCGCTATCTGTGATTGGGACGGCGATGGCTATAAGGTTGTGAGCCCATCCCGTGGCGACGATGACTATGAGGTTGTGAGTTCATCCCTCTTTGTTTGATTGTGACGGTGATGGCTGTAAGGTTGTGAGCCCATCACGTGGCTGCGAACCCTAAAAGGTTATGATCTCATCCCGCTGTCCGTGTTTGTGATGGTGATGGATATAAGGTTAGGAGCCTATCTCGTGGCGGCAATGACTATAAGGTTGTGAGTCATTCCCGCCACGTTTGATTGTGATGGTGCTGGCTATAAGATTGTGAGCCCATCCCGTGGCGGTGAAGACCATAAAGTTGTGAGCTCATCCCGCCGTCTGTGATTGTGGTGGTGATGGCAATAAGGTTGAGAGTCATCCCGTTACGTTTGATTGCCACGGCGATGGCTATAAGGTTGTGAGCCCATCCCGTGGCGGTGATGACTATAAGGTTGTGAGTCCATCCCGCTGCGTTTGATTGTGATGGCGATGGCTATAAGGTTGGTAGTCCATCCCGTGGCAGCGATGACAATAAGGTTGTGAGCTCATCCCACTGTCTGTGATTATGATGGCGATGGCTATAAGATTGTGGGCAAATCCCGTGGTGGCGAAGGCAATAAGGTTGTGAGCCCATCCCGCTCTGTTTGATTGGGACGGTGATGGCTATCAGGTTTTGAGCCCTTCTCGTGGCGGTGATCACTATAAGGTTGTGAGTCCATCCCGCTGCGTTTGATTGTGAGGGCGATGGCTATAAGGTTGAGAGCCCATCCAGTGGCGGCGATGACTATAAGGTTGTTTGCTCATCCCACTGTTTGTGATTATGACGGCAATGGCTTTAAGGTTATGAGCCCATCCCATGGAGGCGATGACAATAAGGTTGTAAGTCCATCCCGCTGCGTTAGATTGTGATGGTGATGGCTATAAGGTTGTGAGCCCATCCCGTGGTAGCGACGACTACAAGGTTGAGAGCTCATCCCGCGGTCTGTGATTTTGACGGCGATGGCCATAAGGTTGTGAGCCCATCCCACTTTATTTGATTGTGACGGTGATAGCTGTAAGGTTGTGATCCCATCCGTTGGTGGCGATCACTATAAGGTTATGAGCTCATCTCTCTGTCTGTGATTGTGAGGGCGATGGCTCAAAGGATGTGCATCCATCCCGTGGTGGGATGAGTATAAGGCTATGAGCGCATACCGCTGTCTGTGATTGTGACGGCGATTGCTATAAGGTTTTGAGCCCATTCCGTGGTGGCGATGACTACAAGGTTGGGAGTCCATCCCACTGCCTTAGCATGTGATGGTGATGGTTGTAAGGTTGCGAGCCGATCCCGTGGCGGTGATGAGTATAAGGTTATGAGCTTATCCCGCTGTCTATGATTATGACGGCGATGGCTATAAGGTTGTGAGCCCATCCCGTGGTGGCGATGACTATAATGTTATGTGCTCATCCCGCTGTCTGTGATTGTGACGGTGATGGCTATATGGTTATGAACTCATCTCGTAATGGCGATGACTATAACGTTGTGAGCCCATCCCGTCGTGGCAATGACTATAAGGTTGTGAGCTCATCCCGCTGTCTATCATTGCGATGGCGATGGCTATAAGGTTGTGAGCCCATCCGCTGGTTGTGATGGCAATAAGGTTGCGAGTCATCCCGCTGCATTTTTTTACGACGGCAATGGCTATAAGGTCATGTGCCCATCCCAAGGAGGCGATGACTATAAGGTTGTAAGTCGATCCCGTTGCGTTAGAATACGATTGTAATGGCTATAAGGTTGTTAACCCATCCCGTGGCGGCGATGACTATAAGGTTGTGCCCATTCGTGCCGGCGATGACTATATGGTTGCGAGCTCATCCTGCTGTCTGTGATTGTGACGGTGATGGCTATAAGGTTGTGATCCCATCCGCTGGTTGCGATTACAATAAGGTTGCGAGTCATCCCGCTGCGTTTTTTTGCGACGGCAATGGTTATAAGATCTTGAGCCCATCCCATGGAGGCAATGACTATAAGGTTGTAAGTCGATCCCGCTGCGTTAGAATATGATTGTGATGGCTATAAGGTTGTTAACCCATCCTGTGGCGGCGTTGACTATAAGGTTGTGCCTATTAGTGCCAGCGATGACTATAAGGTTGCAAGCTCATCCTGCTGTCTGTGATTGTGATGGTGATGGCTATAAGGTTGTGTGCCCATCCCGTGACCGCGATGACTATAAAGTTGGGAGCTCATCCCGCTGTCTTTGATTGAGACGGCGATGGCTATAACGTTGTGAGCCCATCACGTGACGACGACGACAAAAAGGTTGTGAGCTCATCCCGCTGTCGATGATTATGACGACAATGGCTTTAAGGTTTTGAGCCCATCCCGTGGCGGAGATGACTATAAGCTTGTGAGTACATCCCGTTGCGTTGGATTGCGACGGCGATGGCTGTAAGGTTTTGGGCCAATTCCGTGGTGGCAATGACTATAAGGTTGTGAGCTCATCCCGCTGTCTATGATTGTGATGGCGATGGCTATAAGGTTGTGAGCCCATCCCGTGGTGGCCATAGCAATAAGGTTGTGAGTCATCCCGTTGCGTTTGATTGCAACAGCTATGGCTATATGGTTGTGAGCCCATCCCATGGTGGCGAGGACTATAAGGTTGTGAGCTCATTCCGCTGTCTGTGATTGTGACGGTGATGGCTATAAGGTTGTGAGCCCATCCCGTGGCGAAGATGACTCTAAGGTTATGAGCACATCCCACTGCCTTAGTTTGTGACGGTGATGGATATATGGTTGTGAGCACATCCCATGGCGGCGATGACTATATGGTTTTGAGTCCATCCCGTTGCATTTGATTGCGACGACAATTACTATAAGGTTGTGAGCCCATTCCATGGAGCCGATGACTATAAGCTAGTGAGTCCATCCCGCTGCGTTAGATTGTGATGGTGATGGCTATAAGGTTGTGAGCCCATCCCGTGGCGGCAATGACAATATGGTTGTGAGCTCATCCCGCTGTCTCTGTTTATGACGGTGATGGCTATAAGGTTGTGAGCCCATCTCGTGGCTGCGATGACTACAAGGTTGTGAGTCCATCCCGCTTTGTTTGATGGTGAGGTGATGCCTATAAGGTCATGAGCCCATCCCGAGGCGGCAATGATTATAAGGTTGTGAGCTCATTCCAATGTTTGTGATTATGATGGCGATGGCTATAAGGTTGTGAGCCCATCCCGTGGCGGTGATGAGTATGAGGTTGTGAGTTCATCCCGCTTTGTTTGATTGTGACGGTGATGGCTAAAAACTTTCGTGAGCCCATCCCGTGGCGGCGATGACTATATGGTTGTGAGTCCATCCCGCTGCGTTTGATTGTGAAAACAATGGCTATAAGGTTTTGAGCCCAGCACTTGGTGGCGAAGATTAAAAGGTTGTGAGCTCATCCTGCCGTCTGGGATTGTGACGGCAATGGCTATAACGTTGTGAGCCCATCCTGTGGCGGTTATGACTATAAGGTTGTGAGTCCATCCTGCTGCGTTTGATTGTGACGGCGATGACTACAAGGTTGTGAGCCCATCCCATGGTGGCGATGACTATAAGGTTGTGAGCTCATCCGCTGTCAGTGATTCTGAGGGCGATGGCTATAAGGTTGTGAACCCATCATGTGGTGGCGATGGCAATAAGGTTGTGAGTCATGCCGCTGCATTTGATTGCAACGACAATGGCTATAAGGTTGTGAGCCCATCCCATGGAGGCGATGACTATAAGGTTTTGAGTCCATCCCGCTCCGTTTGATTATGATGGCGATGACGACTAAATGGTTGTGAGCTCAACCCACTGTTTGTTATTATGACGGCGATGGCTATAAGGTTGTGAGCCCATCCCGTGGTGGGGATGACTATAAGCTTGTGAGTACATCCCGCTGCGTTGGATTGCGACGGCGATGGCTGTAAGGTTGTGAGCCAATTCCGTGGTGGCGATGACTATAAGGTTGTGAGCTCATCCCTCTGTCTGTGATTGTGATGGCGATGGCTATATGGTTGTGAGCCCATCCCGTGGTAGCCATAGCAATAAGGTTGTGAGTCATCCCGTTGCGTTTGATTGCAACGGCTATGGCTATATGGTTGTGAGCCCATCCCATGGTGGCGATGACTAAAAGGTTGTGAGCTCATCCCGCTGTCTGTGATTGTGACGGTGATGGATATAAGGTTGTGAGCCCATCCCATGGCGAAGATGACTCTAAGGTTATGAGCACATCCCGCTGCCTTGGTTTGTGACGGTGATGGATATATGGTTGTGAGCACATCCCGTGGCGGTGATGACTATATGGTTTTGAGTCCATCCCGCTGCATTTGATTGCGACGACAATTACTATAAGGTTGTGAGCCATTCCATGGAGGCGATGACTATAAGCTAGTGAGTCCATCCCGCCGCGTTAGATTGTGATGGTGATGGCTTTAAGGTTGTGAGCCCATCCCGTGGCGGTAATGACAATAAGGCTGTGAGCTCATCCCGCTGTCTCTGATTATGACGGTTATGGCTATAAGGTTGTGAGCCCATCTCGTGGCTGCGATGACTACAAGGTTGTGAGTCCATCCCACTTTGTTTGATTGTGAGGTGATGCCAATAAGGTTATGAGCCCATCCCGAGACGGCGATGACTATAAGGTTGTGAGCTCATCCCAATGTTCGTGATTATGATAGCGATGGCTATAAGGTTGTGAGCCCATCCCGTGGCGGTGATGAGTATGAGGTTGTGAGTTCATCTCGCTTTGTTTGATTGTGACGGTGATGGCTAAAAACTTTCGTGAGCCCATCCCGTGGCGGCGATGACTATATGGTTGTGAGTCCATCCCGCTGCGTTTGATTGTGAAACCAATGGCTATAAAGTTGTGAGCCTAGCACTTGGTGGTGAAGATTAAAAGGTTGTGAGCTCGTCCCGCCGTCTGTGATTGTGACGGCGATGGCTATAACGTTGTGAGCCCATCCTGTGGCGGTTATGACTGTAAGGTTGTGAGTCCATCCCGCTGCGTTTGATTGTGACGGCGATGACTATAAGGTTGTGAGCCCATCCCATGGTGGCGATGACTATAAGTTTGTGAGCTCACCCGCTGTCAGTGATTCTGAGGGCGATGGCTATAAGGTTGTGAACCCATCCTGTGGTGGCGATGGCAATAAAGTTGTGAGTCATGCCGCTGCGTTTGATTGCAACGACAATGGCTATAAAGTTGTGAGCCCATTCCATGGAGGCGATGACTATAAGGTTGAGAGTCCATCCCGCTGCGTTAGATTGTGGTGGTGATGGCTATATGGTTGTGAGCCCATCCCGTGGCGGCGATGACTTTAAAGTTGTGAGTTCATCCCGTTGTCTATGATTATGACGGTGATGGTTATAAGGTTGTGAGCCTATCCCGTGGTGGCGATGACTATAAGGTTGTGTGCTTATCCTGTTGTCTGTGATTGTCATCGCGACTGCTATAAGGTTGTGAGCCCATCCCGTGACGGTTATGACTATAAGGGTGTGAGCCTATCCCGTGGCGGCGATGACTATAAGGTTGTGAGCTCATCCCGTTGTCTGTGATTGTGATGGCAATTACTATAAGGTTTTGAGCTCATCCCCTCGTGGCGATGGCAATAAGGTAATGAGTCATACCGCTGTGGTTGATTGCGACGGCAATGGCTATAAGGTTGTAAGCCCATCTCATGGAGGCGATGACTATAAGGTTGTGAGTCCATCTCGCTGCGTTAGATTGTGATGGTATTGGCTATAAGGTTATGAGCCCATCCCGTGGCGGCGATGACTATGAAGTTGTGAGTCCATCCCGCTTTGTTTGATTGTGACGGTGAGGGCTATAACGTTGTGAGCGCATCCCGTGGCGACGATGACTGTAAGGTTGCGAGCTCATCCCGATGACTGTGATTTTGACAGTGATGGCTATAAGATTGTGAGCGCATCTTGTGGCGACGATGACAATATGGTTGTGAGTCCATCCCGCTCCGTTTGATTGTGACAGCATTGACTATAAGGTTGTGAGCCCATCACGTGGTGGCGACGACTAAAAGGTTGAGAGCTCATCCCGCTATCGGTGATTATGTTTGCGATGGCTGTAACGTTGTGAGCCCATCCCGTCGTGGCGATGACTATAAGGTGGTGAGCTCATCCCGCTGTCTGTGATTGTGATGGCGATTGCTATAATGTTGTGAGCCCATCCCCTGGTGGCGATAACAATAAGGTTGAGTCATCCCACTGCGTTTGATAGCAACGGCTATGGCTATAAGGTTGTGAGTCCATCCCTGGGAGGCGATGACTATAAGGTTGTGAGTCCATCCCGCTACGTTAGATTTTGACGGCGATGACTAGAAGGTTGTGAGCTCATGTTGCAGTCTGTGATTGTGACAATGATGGCCAGAACGTAGTCAGCCCATCCTGTGGCGGCGATGGCAATAATGTTGTGAGTCCATCCCACTGCGTTTGATTATGACAGCGATGGCTATAAGGTTGTCAGCCCGACCCGGGGCGGCGATTACTATAAGTTTGTGAGCTCATCCCGCTGTCTGTGATTGTGATGGTGATAGCTATAAGGTTGTGAGCCCATCCCGTGGTGGCGAACGCAATAAGGTGGTGAGTCATCCCACTGAGTTTGATTGCGATAGCAATGGTTATAAGGTTGTGAGCCCATCCCATGGAGGCGATAACCATAAGGTTGTGAGCTCATCCCACTGTCTATGATTGTGATGGTGATGGCTATAAGGTTGTGAGCCCGTCCCGTGGCGACGATGACTATAAGGATGTGAGCACATCCCGCTGCGTTAGATTGTGACAGTGATGGTTGTATAGTTGTGAGCCCATCCCGTGGCGGTGATGACAATGAGGTTGTGAGTTCTTCCCGCTTTACTTGATTGTGACGGCTTTGGCGATAAAGTTGTGACCCATCCCGTAGAGGCGATGACTATAAGGTTGTGAGTCCATCCCGCTGCGTCTGATTGTGATGGCGAAGGTTCTATGGTTGTGAGCCTATCCCGCTAGTTGTGAGCTCATCACGCTGTCTATGATTATGATGGCGATGGCTATAAGATTGTGAGCCCATCACGTGGCGACAATTACAATAAGGTTGAGAGTCCATCACACTGCGTTTGATTGTGACGGCGAGCTATAAGGTTGTGAGCCCATCATGTGGTGGCGTGACTATAAGGTTATGAGCTCATCCCCCTGTCTGTGTTGTGACGGCGATGACTATAAGGTATTGAGCCCATCCCGTGGTGGCGATGACTATAAGGTTGTGAGCTCATCGCACTGTCAGTGATTGTGACGGTGATGGCTATAAACTTATGACCCATCCTGTGGCGGCGATGACTATAAGGTTATGATGCCATCCCGCTGCATTTGATTATGATGGCAAAGGCTATATGGTTGTGAGCCCATCTCGTGGCGGCGATGACTAAAAGGTTGTGAGCCTATCCCGCTGTCTTTGATTGTGTTGGCGTTGCTAAAAGGTTTCGAGCCCATCCCGTGGCGGCAATGACTATTAGTTTGTGAGCTCATTCCTCTATCTGTGATTGTGATGAGGATGGCTATAGGGTTGTGAGTGCATTCCGTGGCAGCGATGACAATAAGGTTGTGAGTCATCCCGCTGTGTGTGATAGTGAGGGCGATTGTTCTAAGGTTGTTAGCCCATCCAGTGGTGGCGATGACTATAAGGTTGCGAGCTTATCTCGTTGTCTATGATTATGAAAGCAATGCCTATAAGGTTGTGAGCCCATCCAGTGGCGTTGATGACTATAAGGTTGTGAGCTCATCCCGCTGTCTGTGATTGTGACGGCGATGGCTATAAAGTTGTGACCCATCCCGTGGCAGTGATGACTATAAGGTTGTGAGGCCATCCCTCTGCGTTTGATTGTGACAGCGAAGGCTATATGGTTGTGACCCCATACCGTGGCGGCGATGACTATAAGGTTATGAGCTCATCCCGCTGTCTGTGATTGTGATGGCGATGGCAATAAAGTATTGACCCATCCCATGGCGGCAAAGACTATAAGGTTGTGAGTCCATCCTGTTGCGTTTGATTGTGGTGGCGATGACTATAAGGTTTTGAGCTAATCTCGTTGTATGTGATTGTGATGGCGTTGGCCATAAGGTTGTGAGCTCATCCCGTGGCGGCGATGACTATAAGGTTGTGAGCTCATCCTGCTGTCTTTGATTGTGACGGTGATGGCTATAAGGTTATGAGCCCATCCCATGGCCGCGATGACTATAAGGTTGGGAGCTCATCCAAATGACTGTGGTTGTGACGGCAATGGCTATAAGATTGTGAGCCCATCCCGTGGCGACGATAACTACAAGGTTGCGAGCTCATCCCATTGTCAGTGATTATGACGTCGATGGCTATAAACTTGTGACCCATCTCGTGGCAGCGATGACTATAAGGTTGCGCACTCATCCCGCTGTCTGTGATTGTGCTGGCCTTGGCTATAAGGTTGTGAGACCATCCCGTGGCGGCAATGACTATAAGGTTGTGAGCTCATCCCGCTGTCTGTGATTGTGATGGCGATGGCTATAAGGTTGTGAACCCATCCCGTGGCGGCGATGACTATAAATTTGCGAGCTATCCCGCTGTCTGTGATTGTGACGGCGATGCCTATAAAGTTATGAGCCCATCCCGTGGCGGCGATGACTATAAGGTTGTGAGGCCATCCCGCTGCGTTTGATTGTGACGGCGAAGGTTATATGGTTGTGAGCCCATCCCTTGGCGGTGAGGACTATAAGGTTGTGAGCTCATCCCGCGGTCTGTGTTTGTAACGGCGATGGCTATAAGGTTGTGGGCCCATCCCATGGCGACGATGATTATTAGGTTGTGAGCTCATCCCGCTGTCTGTGATTGTGACGGCGATGGCAATAAGGTTGTGAGCCGATCCTGTGGCAGGGATGACTATAAGGTTGTGAGTGAATCCCGCTGCGTTTGATTGTGACGGTGATGGATGTAAGGTAATGAGCCCATTCCCTGGCGGTGTTGACTATAAGGTTGTGTGCTTATCCCGCTGTCTGTGATTGTGACGGGGATGACAATAAGGTTGTGAGCCCATCCCGTGGTGGCAATGACTATTAGGTTGTGAGCTCATCCCGCTGTCTGTGATTGTGACGGTGATGGCTATAAGTTTGTGAACTCATCCCGTGGCGGCGATGACTATAAGGTTATGAGCCCAACCTGTTGCGTTTGATTGTGACGGCGATGGCTTTAAGGTTGTTAGCCCATTGCATGTCCGCGATGGCTATAAGGTTGTGTGCTCAACCCGTTGTCTGTGATTGTTATGGCGATGGCTATAACGTTGTGAGCCCATCCCGTGGCGGCAACGACAATAAGGTAGCGAGCTCATCCCACTGCGTTTGATTGTGATAGCGATGGCAATAAGGTCGTTAGCCCACCCCATGGCGGCGACGTCTACAAGGTTGTGAACTCATCCCACTGTCTGTGATTGTGATGGTGATGGCTATAAAGTTGTGACCCATCCCGTGGCGGCTATGACCATAAGGTTGCGAGCTCATCCCGTTGTTTGTGATTGTGTTGGCCTAGGCTATAAGGTTGTGAGCCCATCATGTGGTGGCGATGACTATAAAGTTGTGAGCTCATCCCGCTGTCTGTGATTGTGTTGGCTTTGGCTATAAGGTTGTGAGCCCATCCATGGCGGCGATGACTATAAGGTTGGGAGCACATCCCGTTGTCTGTGATTGTGAGCTCATCCCGTGGCAGCGATGACTATATGGTTGTGAGCTCATCCCACTGTCTTTGATTGTGACGGTGATGGCTATAAGTTTGTGAGCCCATCCCATGGCGGCGATGACTATAAGGTTGCGAGCTCATCCCAATGTCTGTGATTGTCACGACGATAGCTATGAAGTTGTGACCCATCTCGTTGCGGGGATGAATATAAGGTTTGGAGTCCATCCCGCTGCATTTGATTGTGACGGCGACGGCTATAAGGTTATGAGCCCATCCCCTGATGGAGATGACTATAAGGTTGTGACCTCATCCCGCTTTCTGTGCTTATGTTGGCGTTGGCTATGGCTATAAGGTTGTGAGCCCATCCTTTGGTGGCGATGACTATAAGGTTGTGAGGTCATCCCGCTGTCTGTGATTGTGATGGCGATGGCTATAAGGTTGTGAGCCAATCATGTGCGGCGATGACAATAAGGTTGCGAGTTCAACCCGCTGTCTATAATTGTGTTGGCGTTGGCATTAAGGTTGTGTGCCCATCCCGTGGCGGCGATGAGCTCACGACCTTGTAGTCATCAGGATGGGCTCACAACCACAGACATCGGGATAAGCTCGGAACCTTACAGTCATCGTCACCACGGTTTGGGCTCACAACCTTATTGCCATCAGTGTCACAATCAAAGACAGCGGGATGAGCTCCCAACCTTATAGCCATCGCCGCCACGGGATGGGCCCACAATCTTATATCCATCACCCTCACAATTACAAACATCGGGATGAGCTCGCAACCTTATAGTCATCGCCGCAACGGAATGGGCTCACAACCTTATAGCCATCACCGTCACAATCAAATGCAGCAGGAAGGACTCACAACCTTACTGTCATTGCCGCCACGGGATGGGCTCGGAACCTTATAGCCATTGCCGTCACAATCACATATAGCGGGATGAGCTCACAACCTTATAGTCATCGTCGCCTAGGAATGGGCTTTCAACCTTACAGCCATCACCGTCATATTCAAACAAAGATGGAAGAACTCACAACCTTATAGTCATCGCCGCCACGGTATGGACTTACAACCTTTTAGCCATCGCCGTCACAATCACAGACAGCGGGATGAGCTCACAACCTTATAGTCATCGCCACCACGGGATTGGCTCACAACCTTACAGCCATCACCGTCACTATCAAACAAAGCGGGATAGACTAACAACCTTATAGTCATCGCCGCCACGGGATGGGCTCACAACCTTATAGCCATTGTCGTCAAAATCACAAACAGCGGGATGAGCGAACAACCTTATAGTCATCGCCGCCTCGGGTTGGGCTCAAAACCTTACAGCCATCACCGTCACAATCAAACAAAGCGGGATGGACTCACAACCTTATAGTCATCGCCGCCACGGGATGGGCTCACAACTGTATATCCATCGCCGTCACAATCCCAGACAACGGGATGAGCTCACAACCTTATAGTCATCGCCGCCACGGGATGGGTTGACAACCTTATAGCCATCGCCGTCTGAATGACAGACACCGGGATGAGCTCGCAACCTTTTAGTAATCGCCATCACGGGACGGGCTCACAACCTTATAGCCATCGCCATCACAATCAAACACAGCGGGATGGACTCATAACCTTACTGTCATCGTCGCCACAAGATGGGCTCCCAACCTTATAGCCATTGCCGTCACAATCACAGACAGCGGGATGAGCTCACAACCTTATAGTCATCGCGGCCAAGGGATGGGCTTACAACCTTACAGCCGTCACCGTCACAATCAAACAAAGCTGGATGAACTCACAACCTTGTAGTCATTGCCACCACGGGATGGGCTCACAACCTTTTAGCCATCGCCGTAACAATCACAGACAGCGGGTTGAGCTCACAACCATATAGTTATAGCCACCACATGATTGACTCACAACCTTACTGCCATCACTGGGCTCACAACCATACAGCCATTGCCGTCCCAATCAAACGAGCGGGATGACTCACAACCCTATAGTCGTTGCTGCCCCGGGATGGGCTCACAACCTTATATCCATCGCCCTCACAATCAGAGACAGCGGGATGAGCTCACAACCTTATTGTCATCGCTGCCACATGATGGGCTCAAAACCTTACAGCTGTCACCGTCACAATCTAACACAGCAGTATGGACTCACAACCTTATAGTCATCGCCTCCACGGGATGGGCTCATAACCTTATAGCAATTGTCGTTGCAATCAAATGCAGCGGGATGATTCAAAACCTTATGGCTTCGCCACCACGAGATGGGCTCACAACCTTATAGCCAGCGCCATCATAATCACAGACAGCCGGATGAGCTCACAACGTTATAGTCATCGCCGCCATGGGATGGGCTCGCATCCTTATAGCCAACACTGTCACAATCACAGACTGCGGGATGAGCTCACAACCTTATAGTCATCGCCTCCATGGGATGGGCTCACAACCTTAGAGCCATTGGGGTCGCAATCAAAGGCAGCGGGATGACTCACAACCTTATTGCCATCGCCACCACGTGATGGGCTCAAAACCTTATAGCCTTCTCCATCACAATCACAGACAGCGGGATGAGCTCACAACCTTATAGTCATCGCCGCGCCATGATGGGCTCACAACCTTATAGCCATCGCTGTCACAATACAAATACAGTGGGATGGACTCACAACCTTATAATCATCGCCGCCATGGGATGGGCTCACAACTTTATAGCCATAGCCATCATAATCACAGACAGTGGGATGAGCTCACAATCTTACAGTCATCGCCACCACGAGATGGGGTCACTACCATATAGCCATCGCCATCACAATCACAGAAAAGCGGGATGACCTCACAACCTTATGGTCATCGCCGCCACGGGATGGGCTCACAACCTTACAGCCATCACCGTCACTATCAAACAAAGCGGGATGGACTAACAACCTTATAGTCATCGCCGCCACGGGATGGGCTCACAACCTTATAGCCATTGTCGTCACAATCACAGACAGCGGGATGAGCGAACAACCTTATAGTCATCGCCGCCTCGGGTTGGGCTCAAAACCTTACAGCCAACACCGTCACAATCAAACAATGCGGGATGGACTCACAACCTTATAGTCATCGCCGCCGCGGGATGGGCTCACAACCTTATATCCATCGCCGTCACAATCACAGACAACGGGATGAGCTCACAACCTTATAGTCATCGCCGCCACGGGATGGGTTCACAACCATATAGCCATCGCCATCTGAATCACAGACACCGGGATGAGCTCGCAACCTTTTAGTAATCGCCACCACGGGACGGGCTCACAACCTTATAGCCATCGCCATCACAATCAAACGCAGCGAGATGGACTCATAACCTTACTGTCATCGTCGCCACAAGATGGGCTCCCAACCTTATAGCCATTGCCGTCACAATCACAGACAGTAGGATGAGCTCACAACCTTATAGTCATCGCGGCCAAGGGATGGGCTTACAACCTTACAGCCGTCACCGTCACAATCAAACAAAGCTGGATGAACTCACAAACTTGTAGTCATTGCCACCACGGGATGGGCTCACAACCTTTTAGCCATCGCCATAACAATCACAGACAACGGGTTGAGCTCACAACCTTATAGTTATAGCCACCACATGATTGACTCACAACCTTACTGCCATCACCGCCACGGGATGGGCTCACAACCATACAGCCATTGCCGTCCCAATCAAACGCGGCGGGATGACTCACAACCCTATAGTCGTTGCTGCCCCGGGATGGGCTCACAACCTTATATCCATCGCCGTCACAATCAGAGACAGCGGGATGAGCTCACAACCTTATTGTCATCGCTGCCACATGATGGGCTCAAAACCTTACAGCTGTCACCCTCATAATCAAACACAGCAGTATGGACTCACAACCTTATAGTCCTCTCCTCCACGGGATGGGCTCCTAACCTTTTGGCAATTGTTGTTGCAATCAAACGCAGCAGGATGATTCAAAACCTTATGGCTTCGCCACCACGAGATGGGCTCACAACCTTATAGCCAGCGCCATCACAATCATAGACAGCAGGATGAGCTCACAACCTTATAGTCATCGCCGCCACGGGGGGCTCGCATCCTTATAGCCAGCACTGTCACAATCACAGACTGCGGGATGAGCTCACAACCTTATAGTCATCGCCTCCATGGGATGGGCTCACAACCTTATAGCCATTGGGGTCGCAATCAAAGGCAGCGGGATGACTCACAACCTTATTGCCATCGCCACCACTTGATGGGCTCAAAACCTTATAGCCATTTCCATCACAATCACAGAAAGCGGGATGAGGTCACAACCTTATAGTCATCGCCGCGCCATGATGGGCTCACAACCTTATAGCCATCGCTGTCACAATACAAATACAGTGGGATGGACTCACAACCTTATAATCATCGCCGCCATGGGATGGGCTCACAACTTTATAGCCATAGCCATCATAATCACAGACAGTGGGATGAGCTCACAACCTTACAGTCATCGCCACCACGAGATGGGGTCACAACCTTATAGCCTTCGCCGTCTCAATCCTAGAAAAGCGGGATGACCTCACAACCTTAAGGTCATCGCCGCCACGGGATGGGTCACAACCTTACAGCCATCACCGTCACAATCAATCAAAGCGGGATGAACTTAAAACCTTACGGTCGTCACCGCCACGCAATGGCTCACAACCTTAGAGCCATCACCATCATAATCAAACAAAGCGGGATGGACTCACAACCTTATAGTCTTCGCCGCCACGGGAAGGGCTCACAACCTTATAGCCATTGCCATCACAATCACAGATAGCGCGATGAGCTCTCTACCATTTAGTCATCGCCATCACAATCACAGGATGAGCTCACAACCTTATAGACATCGCCACCACGGGATGGGCTCACAACCTTATAGCCATCGCTGTCACAATCAAACGCAGCGGGATAGACTCACAACCATATAGTCATCACCGCCACGGGATGGGCTCACAACCTTATATCCACCGCCGTCACAATCACAGACAGCAGGATGAGCTCACAACCTTTTAGTCGTCACCGCCACGTGATGGGCTCACAGCCATATAGCCATCGCTGTCACAATCAAACGCAGCGGGATGGACACACAACCATATAGTCATCGCTGCCACGGGATGCGCTCACAATCTTATAGCCATCATCGTCACAATCAAACAAAGCGGGATGAAGTCACAACCTCATAGTCATCGTCGCCACGGGATGGGCTCACAACCTTATATCCATCACCGTCAAAATCACAGAAAGCGAGATGAGCTCACAACCTATTAGTCCTCGCCTCAACGTGATGGGCTCACAACATTATAGCCATTGCTGTCACAATCAAATACAGCGGGATGATTCACAAACTTATTGCCATCGCCACCACACGATGGGCTCACAACCTTATAGCCATCACCATCACAATCCTAAACAGCGATATGAGCTCACAACCTTATAGCAATTGTCGTCGCAATCAAACGCAACGGGATGGACTCACAACCTTATAGTCAATGCAGCCACGGGATGGGCTCACAATCTTATTGCCATCACCGCCACAATCAAAAAAGTGGGATGAACTAGCAACCTAATAGTCATCGCCGCCACGGGATGGGCTCACAACCATATAGCCATCATCGTCACAATCTAACGCAGCGGGATGTGCTAACAACCTTACAGTCATCGTCGCCACGGGATGGGCGCCAAACCTTATAGCCATCACCGTCACAATCACAGACAACGGGATGAGCTCACAACCTTATAGTCATCGCCTCCATGGGTTGGCTCACAACCTTATAGCCATTGCTATCGCAATCGAATGCAGCAGGATGACTCAACACCTAATTGCCATCGCCACCAAGGGATGCGCTCACGACCTTATAGCCATCGCCGTCAAAATCACAAACAGCGGGATGAGCTCACAACATTACAGTCTTATCCGCCACGGGATGGGCTCACAACCTTACAGCCATCACTCTAACTATCAAACAAAGTAGGATGAACTCATAACCATATAGTCATCACCACCACGGTATGGGCTCACAACCTTATAGCCATCGCCGTCACAATCTAACGCTGCAGGATGGACTCACAACCTTATAGTGATTGCTTCCCAGGGATGGGCTCACAACCTTATAGCCATAGCCGTTCCCATCAAACGCAGTGGAATGACTCACAACCTTATAGCCATCGCCATCATAATCACAGATGGCGGGATGAGCTCACAACCTTATAGTCATCGCCTCCATGGGATGGGCTCACAACCTTATAGCCATTGCTATCGTAATCAAACGCAGCGGGATGACTCTCAACTTTATTGCCATCGCCACCACGGGATGGGCTCACAACCTTATATCCATCTCCATCACAATCACAGACAGCGGGACGAGCTCATAACCTTATAGTCATCGCCGCCCCGGGATGGGCTCAAAACCATATAGCCATAGCCGACACAACCATAAGGAGTGGGATGAGCTCACAACCTTACAGTCATCGCCACCACAAGATGGGGTCACTATCTTATAGCCATTGCGTCACAATCACGGATAGCGGGATGAGCTCACAACCTTATAGTCGTCGCCGCCACGGGATGGGCTCACAACCTTACAGCCATCACCGTCACAATCAAACAACGCAGATGAACTCATAACCTTATGGTCATCGCCACCACGGGATGGGCTCACAACCATATAGCCATCACCGTCACAAACTAACGCACCAGGATGGACTCACAACCTTATAGTTATCGCCTCCCAAGGATGGGCTCACAACCATATAGTTATAGCCGTTGCAATCGAACGCAGCGGGATGACTCACAACCTTATTGCTATCGCCACCACGGGATGGGCTCACAACCTCATAGCCATCGCCATCACAATCACAGACAGCGGGATGAGCTCACAACTTTGTAGTCATCGCCGCCACAGGATAGGGTAACAACCTTATAGCCATCACCATCACAATCTAACGCAGCGGGATGGACTCCCAACCTTATAGTCATTGCCTCCTTGGGATGGGCTCACAACCTATTGCCTTAGCCATCCAATCAAATGCAGCGGCATTACTCACAACCTTCTTGCCATCGCCACCACGGGATGGGCTTACAACCTTATAGCAATTGCCATCACAATCACAGACAGCGGGATGAGCTCACAACCTTATAGTCATCGCCACCACGGGATGTGCTCACAACCTTATAGCCATCACCGTCACATTCACAGACAGCGGGATCAGCGGGCTCACAACCTTATAACCATTGCTGTCACAATCAAACACAGCGAGATGGACTCACAACCATATAGTCATCCCCGCCACAGGATGGGCTCACAAAATTTTTTAGCCATCACCTTCACAATCAAACAAAGCGGGATAAACTCACAACCTCATAGTCATCGCCGCCATGGGATGGGCTCACAACCTTATAGCCATAGCTGTCATAATCAAACGCAGTGGGATGGACTCATACCCATATAGTCATCGCCACCACGGGATGGACTCACAAAAGTTTTTAGCCATCACCGTCCCAATAAACAAAGCGGGATGAACTCACAACCTCATAGTCATCACCGCCACGAAATGGGCTCACAACCATATAGCCATCGCTATCACAATCACAAACAGCGTGATGAGCTCATAACCTTATAGTCATCGCCGCCTCGGGATGGGCTCATAACCGTACAGCTATCACCGTCACAATTAAACAAAGCGATATGGACTCATAACCTTATAGTCTTTGCCACCACGGGATGGGCTCATAACCTTATACCATCGCCGTCACAATCAGAAACAGCGGGATGAGCTCACAACGTTATAGTCATCGCCGCCACGGATGGGTTCACAACCATATAACTATCTGCGTCACAATCTAACGCACCGGGATCGACTCACTAGCTTATAGTCACCGCCTCCTTGGGATGGGCTCACAACCTTAGATCAATTGTTGTCGCAATCAAATGCAGCGGGATGACTCACATTCTTATTGCCATCGCCCCCACGGGATGGGCTCACAACCTTATGGCCATCGCGATCACAACCACAGATAGCGGGATGAGCTCACAACTTATAGCAATTGTCGTCGCAATCAAACGCAGCGGGATGGACTCACAACCATAGAGTCATCGCCGCCACAGGATGGTCTCACAAGCTTATAGCCATCACCATCACAATCAAACAAAGCGGGATGAACTCACAACCTCACAGTAATCGCCGCCAAGGGATAGGCTCACAACCTTACAGCCATCACCATCACGATCTAATGCAGCGGGATGGGCTCACAACCTGATAGTCATCGTCGCCAAGGGATGAGTTCACAACCTTGTAGCCATCACTGTAACAATCACAGACAGAAGGATGAGCTCCCAACCTTATAGTCATTGCCTCCATGGGATGGGCTCACAACCTTATAGCCATTTCTGCTGCAATCAAACGCAGCGGGATGACACACATCCTTATTGCCATCGCCACCACGGGATGGGTTCACAACCTTATAGCCATCTCCCACACAATCACAGACAACCGGATGAGCTCGCAACCTTATAGTCATCGACGCCTTGGGATGGGCTCGCAACCTTAAAGCCATTGCCGTCACAATCAAACGCAGCGGGATGGACTTACAACCTTATAGTCATCGCCGCTACGGGATGAACTCACAACCTCATAATCGTCGTCGCCTCGGGATGGGCTCACAACCTTATAGCCATCGCCGTCACAATCATAAATAGTGGGATGAGCTCACAATTTTATAGTCATCGCCGCCTCGGGATGGGCTCACAACCTTACAGCCATCACCGTCACAATCAAACGAAGCGGGATGGACTTACGACCTAATAGTCACCGCCACCACGTGATGGGCTCATAACCTTATAGCGACTGTCGTCACAATCAGAGACAGCGGGATGAGCTCACAACCTTATAGTCATCACCGCCACGGGATGGGCTTACAACCTTATAGCCATCAGCGTCACAATCTAATGCAGCGAAATAGACTCACTAGCTTATAGTCATTGCCTCCATGGGTTGGCCTCACAAACTTATAGCAATGGTCATCACAATCAAACGTAGCGGGATGACATACAACCTTATTGCCCTCGCCACCACGGGATGGGTAACAATCACAGACTGCGGGATGAGCTCACACCTTATAGCAATTGTCGTCGCAATCAAACGCAGCGGGATGGACTCAAAACCATATAGTCATCGCCACCACAGGATGGGTCATAACTTTATAGCCATTGCCGTCACATTCACTGACAGCGCGATGAGGTCACAGCCTTATAGTCATCGCCACCACGGGATGGGCTCACAACCATATAGGCATCGCCGTCACAAACTCAGACAGTGGGATGAGCTCGCAACCTTATAGTCATGCCACCACAGGATGGGCTCATAACCTTATAGGCATCGCCGTCACAAACACAGACACCGGGATGAGCTCGCAACCTTATAGTCACGCCACCACGTGATGGGCTCACAACCTTATAGCCCTCGCCGTCACAGTCACTGATAGTGGGATGAGCTCACAACCTGATAGTCATCGCCTCCATGGGATAGGCTCTCAACCTTATAGCCATCGCAATCAAAATCAAATGCAGCGGGATGGATTCACAAACTTGTTGTCATCGCCACCAGAAGATGTCACACAACGTTATAGCCATCGCCGTCACAATCACTGACAGTGGGATGAGCTCAAAACCTGATAGGCATCGCCGCCACGGGATAGGCTCACAACCTTATAGCCATCGCTACCAAAATCATACGCAGCGGGTTAGATTCATAACCTTATTGTCATCGCCGCCATAGGATGGGCTCATAACCTTATAGCCATCGCCGTCACAATCACAGACAATGGGATGAGCCCGCAACCTTATAGTCATTGCCGCCATGTAATGGGCTCAGAACCTTATTGCCATCGCCATCGCAATCAAACGCAGTGGGATGGACTCAAAACCTTATAGTCATCGCCGCCACGGGATGGGCTCACAACATTATAGCCATCGCCGTCACAATCTAACGCAGCGGGATGGACTCCCAACCTTATAGTCATTGCCTCCTTGGGATGGGCTCCCAACCTATAGCCTTAGTCGTCGCAATCAAATGCAGCGACATGACTCACAACCTTATTGCCATCGCCACCACGGATGGGCTCAAGACCTTATAGCCATTGCCATCAGAATCACAGACAGCGGGATGAGCTCACAACCTTATAGTCATCGCCGCCACGGGATGTGCTCACAACCTTATAGCCATCACTGTCACAATCACAGACAGCGGGATGATTTGACAACCTTTTAGTTGTCGCCACCACGTGATGGGCTCACAACCATATAACCATTACTATAACAATCAAACGCAGGGGGATGCACTCACAACCATATAGTCCTCGCCGTCACGGGATAAGCTCACAAAATTTTTTGGCCATCACCGTTACAATCAAGCAAAGCGGATGAATTCACAACCTCATAGTCATCACCGCCACGGGATGGGCTCAGAACCTTATAGCCATCGCCGTCACAATCGCAAATAGAGGGATGAGCTCACTACCTTATAGCCATTGCCACCACGGGATGGGCTCTCAACCTTATTACCATAGCTGTCACAATCAAACGCAGCGGGATAGACTCACAACTATATAGTCATCGCCGCCACGGGATGGACTCACAAAAGTTTTTAGCCATCACCGTCACAATCAAACAAAGCGGAATAAACTCATAACCTCATAGTCATCACCGCCGTAAGATGGGCTCACAACCTTATAGCCATCGCCGTCATAATCACAAACATCGGGATGAGCGCATAACCTTATAGTCATCGCCACCTCAGGATGGGCTCACGACCTTATAGCCATCATCGTCACAATCAAACAAATCGGGATGGACTCATAACCTTACAGTCTTCGCCTCCAAGGGTTGGGCACATAACCTTATACCATCGCCGTTACAATCAGAGACAACGGGAAGAGCTCACAACCTGATAGTCATCACCGCCACGGGATGGGCTCATAACCGTATAACCATCTCCGTATCAATCTGACGTAGCGGGATGGACTCACTAGCTTATAGTCAACGCCTCCTTGAGATGGGCTCAAAACCTTAGAGCAATTGTCATCGCAATCAAACGCAGCGGGATGACTCACAACCTTTATTGCCATCGCCACCACGGGATGGGCTCATAACCTTATAGCCATCGCCATCACAATCACAGATAGCGGGATGAGCTCAAAACTTATAGCAATCGTCATCGCAATCAAAAGCAGCGGGATGGACTCACAATTATATAGTCATCGCCGCCACGGAATGGGATCACAACCTTATAGCCATCGCCGTCACAATCACAGACAGAGGGATGAGCTCGAAACCTTATAGTCATCGCCGCCATGGAATGGGCACAAAACCTTATTGCCATCGCCGTCGCAATCAAACGCAGTGGCATGGACTCAAAACCATATTGTCATCGCCGCCACGGGATGAGCTCACTACCTTATAGCCATCGCCCTCACAATCTAACACAGTGGGATGAACTCCCAACATTATAGTCATTGCCTCCTTGGGATGGGCTCAAAACCTATAGCCTTAGTCGTCTCAATCAAATGCAGCGGCATGACTGACAACCTTATTGCCATCACCATCGCGGGATGGGCTCACAACCTTATAGCCATCGCCATCACAATAACAGACAGCGGGATCAGCTCAAAACCTTATAGTCATCGCTGCCGCGGGATGTGCTCACAACCTTATAGCCATCACCGTCACAATCACAGACAGCGGGACGAACTGACAAACTTTTAGTCGTCGCCGCCACGTGATGGGCTCAAAAGCTTATAGCCATTGCTGTCACAATCAAACGCAGCGGGATGGACTCACAACCATATAGTCATTGCCGCCACAGGATGGGCTCAAAATTTTTTACCAATCACCTTCACAATCAAACAAAGCGGGATGAACTCACAACCTCATAATCATCGCCGCCACTGGATGGGCTCACAACCTTATAGCCATCGCCCTCACAATAAAAAATAGAGGGATGAGCTCACTACCTTTTAGCCATCGCCACCACGGAATGGGCTCACAACCTTATAACCATAGCTGTCACAATCAAACGCAGCGGGATGGACTCGCAACCATATAGTCATCGCCGCCACGGGATAGACTCACAAATGTTTTTAGCCATCACTCTCACAATCAAACAAAGCGGGATAAACTCACAACCTCATAGTCATCACCGCCACAAGGATGGGCTCACAACCATATAGCCATCACCGTCACAATCATAAATAGCGGGATGAGCTCATAACCATATAGTCATCGCCTCCTCGGGATGGGCTCACAACCTTACAGCCATCACCGTCACAATCAAACAAAGCGGGATGGACTCATAACCTTATAGTCTTCGTCCCCACAAAATGGGCTCATAACCTTATACCCTCGCCGTCACAATCAGAGACAGCGGGATGAGCTCATAACCTGATAGTCATCGCCGCCACGGGATGGGCTCACAACTATATAACCATCTCCGTCACAATCTAACGCAGCGGGACATACTCACTAGCTTATAGTCATCGCCTCCTTGAGATAGGCTCACCACCTTAGAGCAATTATTGTCGCAATCAAACGCAGTGGGATGACTCACAATCTTATGGCCATTGCCACCATGTGATGGGCTCACAACCTTATAGCCATCACCATCACAATCACAGAGAGCAGGATGAGCTCTCAACAAGTAGCAATTGTCGTCGCAATCAAATGGAGCGGGATGGACTCACAACCATATAGTTATCACCGCCACGGGATGGGCTCAGAACCTTATAGTCATCGCCGCCTCGGGAAGGCTCACGACCTTACAGCCATCACCGTCACAATCAAACAAAGCGGGATGGACTCATAACCTTACAGTCTTCGCCTCCAAGGGTTGGGCACATAACCTTATACCATCGCCGTTACAATCAGAGACAACGGGAAGAGCTCACAACCTGATAGTCATCGCCACCACAGGATGGGCTCATAACCATATAACCATCTCCGTCACAATCTGACGTAGCGGGATGAACTCACTAGCTTATAGTCAACGCCTCCTTGAGATAGGCTCACAACCTTAGAGCAATTTTCATCGCAATCAAACGCAGCGGGATGACTCACAACCTTATTGCCATCGCCACCGCGGGATGGGCTCACAACCTTATAGCCATCGCCATCACAATCACAAACAGCGGGATGAGCTCACAACATATAGCAATTGTCATCACAATCAAACGCACCGGGATGGACTCACAACCAAATAGTCATCGCCGCCATGGAATGGGATCACAACCTTATAGCCATCGCAATCACAATCACAGACAGCGGGATGAGCTCGCAACCTTATAGTCATCGCCGCCACGGAATGGGCACAGAACCTTATTGCCTTCGCCGTCACAATCAAATGCAGTGGCCTGGACTCAAAACCTTATTGTCATTGCCGCCACGGGATGGGCTCACAACCTTATAGCCATCGCCCTCACAATCTAACACAGCGGGATGGACTTCCAACCTTATAGTCATTGCCTCCTTGGGATGGGCTCACAACCTATAGCCTTAGTCGTCTCAATCAAATGCAGTGGCATGACTGACAACCTTATTGCCATCACCATCACGGGAAGGGGTCACAACCTTATAGCCATCGCCATCACAATATCAGACAGCGGGATCAGCTTACAACCTTATAGCCATCGCTGCCGCGGGATGTGCTCATAACCTTATAGCCATCAACGTCACAATCACAGACAGCGGGATGAACTAACAAACTTTTAGTCGTCGCCCCCACGTGATGGGCTCACAACCTTATAACCATTGCTGTCATAATCAAACGCAGCAGGATGGACTCAAAACCATACAGTCATCGCTGCCACAGGATGGGCTCAAAATTTTTTACCAATCACCATCACAATCAAACAAAGCGGGATGAACTCATAACCTCATAGTCATCGTCGCCACGGGATGGGCTCAAAACCTTATAGCCATCGCCGTCACAATAAAAAATAGAGGCATGAGCTCACTTCCTTTTTGCCATCGCCACCACGGAATGGGCTCACAACCTTATAACCATAGCTGTCACAATCAAACGCAGCGGGATGGACTCACAACCATATAGTCATCGCCGCCACAGGATGGACTCACAAAAGTTTTTAGCCCTCACTCTCACAATCAAACAAAGAGGGATGAACTCACAACCTCATAGTCATCACTGCCACAAGGATGGGCTCACAACCTTATAGCCATCGCCGTCACAATCATAAATAGTGGGATGAGCTCATAACCTTATAGTCATCGCCGCCTCGGGATGGGCTCACAACCTTACAGCCATCACCATCATAATCAAAAAAAGCGGGATGGACTCATAACCTTATAGTCTTCGCCGCCACGGGATGGGCTCATAACCTTATACCCTCGCCGTCACAATCAGAGACAGCGGGATGAGCTCACAACCTGATTGTCATCGCCGCCATGGGATGGGCTCACAACTATATAACCATAACCGTCACAATCTAACGCAGCGGGACAGACTCACTAGCTTATAGTCATCGCCTCCTTGAGATGGGCTCCCAACCTTAGAGCAATTATTGTCGCAATCAAACACAGTGGGATGACTCACAATCTTATTGCCATTGCCACCACGGGATGGGCTCACAACCTTATAACCATCGCCATCACAATCACAGATAGCGGGATGAGATCTCAACTTGTAGCAATTGTCGTCGCAATCAAACGGAGCGGGATGGACTCACAACCATATAGTCATCACCGCCACGGGAGGGGTCACAACCTTATAGTCATCGTCACCATGGGATGGGCTCACAACCTTATACCCATCTCCCTCACAATCACACACTGCCGGATAAGCTCGCAACCTTATTGTCATCGACGGCCCAGGATGGGCTCGTAACCTTAAAGCCATCGCCGTCACAATCAAACGCAGCGGGATGGAATCACAACCATATAGTCATCGCCGCTACGGGATGGGCTCACAAAAGTTTTTAGCCATCACCGTCACAATCAAACAAAGTGGGATGAACTCATAACCTCATAGTCATCGTCGCCTCGGGATGGGCTCATAACCTTCCAGCCATCACCGTCACAATCAAACAAAGCGGGATGAACTTACGACCTTATAGTCACCGCCACAACGGGATGGGCTCATAACCTTATAGCCATTGCCGTCACAATCAGAGACCGCGGGATGAGCTCACAACCTTATAGTTATCGCCCCCACGGGATGGGCTTACAACCTTATAGCCATCACCGGCACAATCTAATGCAGCGGGATGGACTCACTAGCTTATAGTCATTGCCTCCATAGGATGGGCTTACAACCTTATAACAATTGTCGTCGCAATCAAACGCAGGGGGATGACTTACAACCTTATTGCCATCGCCACCACGGGATGGGCTCACAACCTTATAGCCATTGCCATCACAATCACAGACAGCGGGATGAGCTCACAACCTTATAGCAATTTTCGTCGCAATCAAATGTCGCGGGATGGACTCAAAACCATATAGTCATCGACACCTCGGGATGGGTCATAACTTTATAGCCATCACTGTCACAATCACTGACAGCGCGATGAGCTCACAACCTTATAGTCATCGCCACCACAGGATGGGCTCACAACTTTATAGTCATCGTCGTGACAAACACAGACAGCAGGATGAGGTTGCAACCTTATAGTCACGCCGCCACGTGATGGGCTCACAACCTTACAGCCCTCACCGTCACAATCAGTGACAGTGGGATAAGCTCATAACCTGATAGTCATCGCCGCCTTGGGAAAGGCTCTCAACCTTATAGCCATCACCGTCGCAATCAAACGCAGTGGGATGGACTTACGAACTTATAGTGACCGCCGCCACAGGATGGGCTCACAACCTTATAGTCATCGCCGTCACAAACACAGACAGTGGGATGACCTCAAAGCCTTATAGTCATGCCGCCACGGGATGGGCTCACAACCTTATAGCCATCGCAGTCACAATCACTGACGGTGGGATGAGCTGACAACCTGATAGTCACCACCGCCACGGATAGGCTCACAACCTTATAACCATCGCCGTCACAATCAAACGCAGCGGAATGGACTCAAAACCTTATAGTCATCACTGCCACGAGATGGGCTCACAACCTTACAGCCATCGCCGTCCCAATCAAAAAAAGTGGGATGGACTTACGACCTTATTATCTTCGCCGCCACAGAATGGGCTCACAACCTTATAGCCATCGCCGTCACACTCAAAGACAGCGGGATGAGCTCGCAACCTTGTAGCCATCGCCGCCGTGGGATGGGCTCATAACCTTATAGCCATTGTCGTTGCTATCAAACGCAGCGGGATGGACTCAAAACCTTTTATTCATCGCCGCCACGGGATGGGCTCACAACCTCACAGCCATCACCGTCACAATCAAACAAAGCGGGATGGACTTACAACCTTATAGCCACCGTCGCGAAGGGATGGGCTCATAACCTTATAGCCATTGCTGTCACAATCAGAGACTGCGGGATGAGCTCACAACCTTATAGTCATTGCCCCCACGGGATGGACTTACAACCTTATAGCCATCACCGTCACAATCTAATGCAGCGGGATGGACTCACTAGCTTATTGTTATGGCCTCCATGGTATGGGCCCACAACCTTATTGCAATTCTCGTCGCAATCTAACGTAGCGGGATGACTTACGACCTTATTGCCATTGCCACCACGGGATGGGCTCACAACCTTGTAGCCATCGCCATCACCATCACAAGGACAGACATCGGGATGACCTCACAACCTTAAAGTAATTGTCGTCGCAATCAAACGCAGCGGGATGGACTCAAAACCATATAGTCATCGCCACGACGGGATGGGTCATAACTTTATAGCCATCGAACTCACAATCAATGACAGCACAATGAGCTCACAACCTTATAGTGATCGCCACCACGGGATAGGCTCACAACCATATAGTCATCGTCGTCATAAACACAGACGACGGGATGAGCTCGCAACCTTATAGTCACGCCGCCACGGGATGGGCTCACAAGCTTATAACCATCGCAGTAACAATCACTGACGGTGGGCTGAGCTCACAACCTGATAGTCATCACCACCTCGGGATAGGTTCACAACCTTATAACCATCGCCGTTGCAATTAAACGCAGCCGGATGGACTCAAAACGTTATAGTCATCGCCGCCACGGGATGAGCTCACAACCTTACGGCCATCACCGTCATAATCAAACAAAGCGGGATGGACTTACGACCTTATAGTCATCGCCACCATAGGATGGGCTCACAACCATATAGTCATCGCCGTCACAAACACAGACAGCGGGATGTCCTCGCAGCCTTATTGTCACGCCGCCATGGGATGGGCTCAGAACCTTATAGCCATCGCCGTCACAATAACTAACAGTGGGATGAGCCCACAACCTGAGATTCATCACCGCCACGGGATAGGCTCACAACCTTATAACCATCGTCATCGCAATCAAACGCAGCCGGATGGACTCAAAACCTTGTTGTCATCGCCAACAGGAGATGGGCTCACGATCTTATAGCCATCGCCGTCACAATCACTGATAGTGGGATGAGCTCACAACCTGTAGTCATCGCCGCCAGGGGATAGGCACACAACCTTATAGCCATCGTTATCAAAGTCAATCGAAACGGGATGGATTCACAACATTATAGTCATTGCCGCCACAGGAAGGGCTCACAGCCTTATAGCCATCGCCGTCACTATCACTGACAGCGGGATGAGCTCACAACCTTATAGTCCTCACTGCCCCGGGATGGGCTTACAACCATATAGTCATCGCCGTCATTATCACACAATGTTATGGACTCTCAAACTTATTGTCATTGCCGCCACGGGATGGGCTCACAACCTTATTGCCATCGCCATCACTATCATCGACTACAGGATGAGCTCATGACCTTATAGTCATCGTCGTAACGAGATGGGCTCACAACCTTATAAGCATCGCCGTCATAATCAAACTAAGCGGAATGGACTTACGACCTTATAGTCATCACCGCCGTAGGATGGGCTCACAACCTTATAGTCATCGCCGTCACAAACACAGGTAGCGGGATGACCTCGCAGCCTTAAAGTCATGCCGCCATGGGATGGATTCACAACCCTACCGCCATCGTCGTCACAATCAAACAAAGCGGGATGGACTTACGACCTTATAGTCACCACCGCCACACGATGGGCTCACAAACTTATAGCCATCGCCGTCACAATCACAGACAGCGGGATGAGCTCGCAACCTTATAGTCATCGCCGCCAGGGGATGGGTTCACAACCTTACAACCATCTCCGTCACAATCAAACAAAGCGGGATGGACTTATGACCTTATAGTCACCGCCGCCACGGGATGGGCTTCTAACCTTTTAGCCATTGCCGTCACAATCAGAGACAGAGGGATGAGCTCACAACCTTATAGTCATCGCCGCCACAGGATGGGCTTACAACCTTATAGCCATCACCATCACAATCTAATGCAGTGGGATAGACTCACTAGCTTATAGTCATTGCCTCCATGGGATGGGCTCACAACCTTATAGCAATTTTCGTCGCAATCAAACGTAGCGGGATGACTTACAACCTTATTGCCATCGCCTCCACGGGATGGGCTCACAACCTTATAGCCATTGCCATCACAATCACAGAGAGCGGGATAAGCTCACAACCTTATAGTAATTGTCGTCACAATCAAACGCAGCGGGATGGACTTAAAATCGTATAGTCATCGCCGTCACAATCACTGGAAGCTCGATGAGCTCACAACCTTATAGTCATCGCCACCACGGGATGGGCTCACAACCTTTTAGCCATCGCCATCATAAACACAGACAGCGGGATGAGCTCGCAACCTTATAGTCACGCCGCCACGTGATGCGCTCACAACCTTATAGCCATCACCGTCGCAATCAAACGCAGCTGGATAGACTCAAAACCATATAGTCATCGCCGCCACGGGATGGGCTCACAACCTTACAGCCATCACCGTCTTAATCAAACAAAGTGGGATGGACTTATGACCTTATAGTCACCGCTGCCATGGGATTGGGTCACAACCATATAGTCATCGCCGTCACAAACACAGACAGTGGGATGACCTTTGTAGCCTTATAGTCACGCCGCCATGGGATGGGCTCACACACTTTTGGCCATCGCCGTCACAATCACTGACAGTGGGATGACCTCACAACCTGATAGTCATCACCGCCGCAGGATAGGCTCACAACCTTATAGCCGTCGCTATCAAAATCAAACGTAGCGGGATGGATTCACAACCATATTGTCATCGGAACCAAGAGATGGGCTCAAAACCTTATAGCCATCGCCGTCACAATCACTGACAGTGGGATGAGCTCAATTCCTGTAGTCATCGCCGCCACGGGATAGGCTCACAACCTTATAGCCATCATTATCAAAATCAAACGCCGCGGGATGGATTCACAACCTCATAGTCATCGCCGCCACAAGAAGGGCTCACAACCTTATAGTCATCGCCGTCACAATCACAGACAGCAGGATGAGCTCACAACCTTATAGTCATCGCCGCCATGGGATGGGCTCATAACCTTATGACAATCGCCGTCACAATCAAACGCAGCGGGTTGGCCTCTAAACCTTATAGCCATCGCCGTCACAATCAAACAAAGCGGGATGGACTTACGACATTATAGCCACCACCGCCACGAGATGGGCTCATAACCTTATTGCCATTGCCGTCACAATTAGAGGCAGCGGGATGAGCTCACAACCTTATAGTCATCGCCGCCACGGGATGGGCTTACAACCTTATAGCCATCACCGTCACAATCTAATGCAGCGGGATGGACTCACTAGCTTATAGTCATCACCTCCATGGGATGGACTCACAACCTTATAGCAATTGTCGTCGCAATCAAACGTAGCGGGGTGGACTCAAAACCATATAGTCATCGCCACCATAGCATGGGTCATAACTTTATAGGCATCGCCGTCACAATCACTGACAGCGCGATGAGCTCACAACCTTATAGTCATTGCCACCTCGGGATGGGCTCCTAACCTTATAATCATCGCCGTCACAAACACAGACAGTGGGATGAGCTCGCAACCTTATAGTCATGCCGCCACGTGATGGGCTCACAACCTTATGGCCCTTCCCGTCACAATCACTGAGAGTGTGATGAGCTCACAACTTGATAGTCATCGCCGCCATGGGATAGGCTCACAACCTTATGACCGTCGCCGTCGCAACGAACTGCAGCGGGATGGACTTAAAACCTTATAGTCATCGCCGCCACGGGATGGGCTCACAACCTTATAGCCATCACCGTCATAAACAAACAAAGCGGGATGGACTTACGAATTTATAGTCACTGCCGCCACGGGAAGGGCTCACAACCGTATAGTCTTCGTCGTCACAAACACAGACAACGGGATGACCTTGCAACCTTATAGTCACACCGCCATGGGATGGGCTCACAACCTTATAGCCATCACCGTCACAATCACTGATAGTGGGATGAGCTCACAACCTGATAGTCATCACCGCCACGGGATGGGATGAGCTCACAACCTGATAGTCATCACCGCCACGGGATAGGCTAACAACCTTATAACCATCATCGTCACAATCAAACGCAGGGGATGGACTCAAAATCTTATAGTCATCACCGCCACTGGATGGGCTCACAACCTTACAGCCATCACCGTCACATTCAAACAAAGCGAGATGGACTTACGACCTTATAGTCATTGCCACCACAGCATGGGCTCATAACCTTATAGTCATTGCCGTCACAAACACAGACTGCGGGATGACCTCGCAACCTTATAGTCATGCCCCCATGGGATGGGCTCACAACCTTATAGCCATCGCCGTCACAATCACTGACAGTGGGATGAGCTCACAACCTGATATTCATCACCGCCACGGGATATGTTCACAACCTTATAACCATCGCCGTCGCAATCAAACGCAGCCAGATGGACTCAAAACCTTATTATCATCACCACCAGGAGATGGGCTCACAACCTTATAGCCATGGCCGTCACAATCACTGACAATGGGATGAGCTCACAACCTGTAGTCATCGTCGCCACGGGATAGGCACACAACCTTATAGCCATCGTTATCAAAATCAAACGCAGTAGGATGGATTCACAACCTTATAGTCATCGCCACCACAGGATGGGCTCACAACCATATAGCCATCACCGTCACAATCACAGACAACGAGATGAGCTCAAAACCTTATAGTCCTCGCCGCCCCGGGATGGGCTCAAAACCATATTGTCATCGGCGTCACAATCACAGACAGCGGGATAAGCTTGCAACCTTATAGTCACACCGCCATGGGATGGTTACACAACTTTATAGCCATCGCCATCACAATCAAACGCAGTGTTATGGACTCTCAAATTTATTGTCATTGCCGCCGCTGGATTGGCTCACAACCTTATAGCCTTCGCCATCACAATCATCGACAGCGGGATGAGATGCCAACCTTTTAGTCTTCACCACGACGGGATGGGCTCACAACCTTATAGGCATCGCCGTCATAATCACAGACTGTGGGATGAGCTATCAACCATATAGTCATCGCCGCCACTGGATGGGCTCACAGCCTTATAGCCATCGCCATCACAATCACAGACAGCGGAATGAGCTCATAACCTTTTAGTCATCCCCGCTAGGGGATGGGCTCACAACCTTATAGCCATCACCGTCACAATCACTGACAGTGGGATGAGCTTACAACCTGATGGTCATCTCCACCACGGGATAGGCTCACAACCTTATTTCCATCGCTATCACAATCAAACGCAGTAGGATGTATTCATAACCTTATAGTCATAGCCGCCACAGGATGGGCTAACAACCTTCTAGCCATCGCTGTCACAGTCATTGATAGTGGGATGAGCTCAAACCCTGATATTCATCACCGCCAGGGGATAGGCTCACAACATTATAACCATCATCATCGCAATCAAACGCGGTCGGATGGACTCAAAGCCTTATTGTCATCGCCACCAGGAGATGGGCTCACAACCTTACAGCCATCACCGTCACAATCACAGACAGCAGGTTGAGCTCATAACTTTATAGTCCTCGCCACCCCGGGATGGGCTCACGACCATATAGTCATCGCTGTCTCAATCACAGACAGCGGGATGAGCTTGCAACCTTATTATCACGCCGCCATGGGATGGGCTCACAACTTTATAGCCATCGCCATCACAATCAAACGCAATATTTTGGACTCTCAACCTTATTGTCATTGCCGCCATGGGATGGCCTCACAACCTTATAGCCTTCGCCATCGCAATCATTGATAGCGGGATTAGCTCCTAACCTTTTAGTCATCACCACGACGGGATAGACTCACAGCCTTATAGGCATTGCCGTCATAATCACAGACTGCGGGATGAGCTTGCAACCATATAGTCATCACTGCCTCTGGATGAGCTCACGGCCTTATAGCCATCCCCGCTACGAGATGGGCTCACAACCTTATTGCCATCGCCGTCACAATCACTGACAGTGGGATGAGCTCACAACCTGATAGTCATCTCCACCACGGGATAGGCTCACAACCTTATAGCCATCGCTATCACAATCAAACGCAGTGGGATGGATTCATAACCTTATAGTCATCGCCGCCACGGGATGGGGTCACAACCTTATAGCCATCGCCGTCACAATCATTGACAGTGGGATGAGCTCACAATCTGATAGTCATCACCGCCACCAGATAGGCTCACAACCTTATAGCCATCGCTATCACAATCAAAAGCAGCTGGATGGATTCACAACGTGATAGTCGTCGCCGCAACGGTATGAGCTCCCTTCCGTATCGCCATCGTCGTAACAATCACTGACAGTGGGTTGAGCTCACAACCTGATAGTCATTGACCCCATGGGATAGGCTCACAACCTTATAACCGTCGCTATCACAATCAAATACTATGGCATGGACTCATAACCTTATAGTCATTGCCACCATGGGATTGGCTCGCCACCTTATAGCCATCACCGTCACAATCACATATAGCGGGATGAGCTCGCAACCTTATTGTCATCGCTGCCAGGGGATGGGCTCATAACCTTATAGCCATTGCAGTCGCAATCAAACGCAGCGGGATGGACTCCAAACCTTATAGTCATCGCCGTCACAATCACATGCAGCGCGATGACCCCGCAGCCCTATAGTCACGCCGCCATGGGATGGGCTCACAACCTTATAGCCATTGCCGTCATAATCACTGACAGTAGGATGAGCTTTTAACTTGATAGTCATCACCGCCACGGGATAGGCTCACAACCTTATAACCATCGCCGTCGCAATCAATCAAAGTGGGATGGACTTACAACCTTATAGTCACCGCCGCCATGGGATGGGCTCATAACCTTATAGCCATTGCCATCACAATCAGAGACAAATGGATGAGCTCACAACCTTATAGTCACGTCGCCACGGGATGGGCTTTTACAACCTTATAGCCATCACCGTCACAATCTAATGCAGCGAGATAGACTGACTAGCTTATAGTCATCGCCTCCATGGGATGGGCTCAGTAGCTTATAGCAATTGTCATCGCAATCAAACCCAGCGGGATGACTTACTACCTTATTGCCATCGCCACCACGGGATGGGCTCACAACCTTATAGCCATCGCCATCACAATCACAGACAGCGGGATGAGCTCACAACCTTTTAGTAATTGTCGTCGCAATCAAATGCAGTGGGATGGACTCAAAGCCCTATAGTCGTCGCCACCATGGGATGGGTCATAACTTTATAGCCATCGCCGTAACAATCACTGACAGCGCGATGAGCTCACAACCTTATAGTCATCGCTACCACGGGATGGGCTCACAACCATATAGTTATCGCCGTCACAAACACAGACAGCGGGATGAGCTCGCAACCTTATAGTCACCCCACCACGTGATGGGCTCACAACCTTATAACCATCGCCGTCACAATGACTGACAGTGGGATGAGCTCACAACCTGATGGTCATCGTCGCAACAGGATAGGCTCACAACCTTATAACCATTGCCGTCGCAATCAAACACAGTAGGATGGACTCAAAACCATATTGTCATCGCCACCAGGAGATGGGCTCACAACCTGATAGCCATCGCCATCACAATCACTAACAGTGGGACGAGCTCACAACCTGTAGTCATCGCCGCCACGGGATAGGCACACAACCTTATAACCACCGTTATCAAAATCAAATGCAGCGGGATGGATTCACAACCTTATAGTCATCGCCGCCACAGGATGGGCTCAAAACCTTATACCATCGCCGTCACAATCACAGACAGCGGGATGAGCTCACAACCTTAAAGTCCTCGCCGCCCCAGGATGGCTCACAACCATATAGTCATCCCCATCACAATCACAGACAGAGGGATGAGCTTGCAACCTTATAGTCACACCCCCATGGGATGGGCTCACAACTTTATAGCCATCGCCATCACAATCAAACGCAGTGTTATGGACTCTCAACCTTATTGTCATTGCCGCCACGGGATGGGCTCACAACCTTATAGCCTTCGCCATCACAATCATCGACAGCGGGATGAGCTCCCAACCTTTTAGTCATCACCACGACGGGATGGGCTCACAACATTATAGGCATCCCCGGCATAATCACAGACAGCGGGATGAGCTTGCAACCATATAGTCATCGCCGCCACTAGATGGGCTCAGAACCTTATAGCCATCACCGTCACAATCACAGGTAGCGGGATGAGCTCACAACCTTATAGTTATTGCCGCCATGGGATAGGCTCATGACCTTATAGCCATCGTTGTCGCAATCAAACACTGCGGGACACACTCCAAACCTTATAGTCATTACCGCCAATGGATGGGCTCACAACCTTATGGCCATCACCGTCACAATCACAGACAGCAGGATTAGCTCACAACCTCATAGTCATTGCCACCACGGGATGGGTTTACGACCTTCTAGCCATACCGTAACAATTAAACGCAGCGGGACGGACTCATATCCTTATAGATAACTCCATCACAATCATAGACATTGGGATGAGCTTGCAACCTTATAGTCATCGCCACCACGGGTTAGGCTCCCAACCTTATAGCCATCGCCGTCACAATCACAGACAGTGGGATGAGCTCATAACCTTATAGTCATCGCTGCCACGGGATGGCTCACAACCTTATTGCCATCGCCATCAGAATCAAACGCAACGGGACCTGCTCACAACTGTATAGTCATCACCGCCACAATCAAACGTAGCGGGATGGCCTCACAACCTAATAGTCATCACCACCACGGGATGGGCTCACATCCATTTAGCCATCGCCGTCTCAATCACAGGAAGCGGGTTGAGCTAACAACCTTATAGTCATCACCGCCACGGGATGGGCTCACAACCTTATCGCCGTTGTCGTCACAATCTAACGTAGCAGGATGGACTCACAACCTTGTAGCCATCACCGCCACATGATGGGCTCAAAACCTTATAGCCATCACAGTCACAATCACAGACAGTGGGTTGAGCTCACAACCTTGTAGTCATCGGCGCCACGGGATGGTTTTACGACCTTATAGCCATCACCGTCACAATCAAATGCAGCGGGATGGACTCATAACCCTATAGAAATCGTCGCCACGGGATGGGCTCACAACCTTTTAGCCTTCTCTGTCACAATCACTGACATTGGGATGAGCTCGCAACCATATAGCCATCGCCGCCACGGGATGGGCTAACGACCCTATAGCCATCGCAGTCATAATCAAACGCAGTGAGATGGTCTTATAACCTTAAAGTCATCACCACCGAGGGATGGGCTTACAAACTTATAGGCATCGCCATCACAATCACAGACTGCGGGATTTGCTCGTAGCCTTATAGACAACCCTGCTATGGGATGGGCTCACAGTGTCATAGCCATCACCGTCATAATCAAACGCTGCGGGAAGGCCTCACAACCTTATAGTCTTCGCCGCCATGGGATGGGCTCACAACCTTATAGCCATTACGTCATAATCAAACTCAGCGGGATTGACTCTCAACCTTATAGTCATTGCCGCCATGGGATGGGCTCACAACCTTATTGCCATCGCCGTCACAATCAAACGTAGTGGGATGGACTCTTAACCTTATAGTCATCCCCGCCACGGGATGGTCTCACAACCTTATAGCCATTGCTGTAAAAATCATAGATAGTGGGATGAGCTCGCAACCTTATAGTCATCGCCTCCACGGGATGGGGTCACAACCTTATAGTCATCGCCACCATGGGATGGACTCACAACCTTATAGCCATCTCCGTTATAATCAAACGCAGCCAAATGGACTAACAATGTTAAAGTCATCGCCTCCATGGGATGGGCTCACAACCTTATAGCCCTCGCCGTCACAATCACAGACAGCGGGATGGGCTCACAACCTTATAGTCATCGCCACCACAGGATGGGCTCATAACCTTATAGCCAACGCTGTCAGAATCAAACGCAACGGGATCAGCTCACAACTATATAGTCATCGCCGCCACAATCAAACGTAGCGGGATGGCATCACAACCTAATAGTCATCGCCGCCACTGGAAGAGATCACATCCACATAGCCATCGCCGTCTCAATCACAGGAAGCGGGATGAGATAACAACCTTATAGTCATCACCGCCACGGGATGGGCTCACAACCTTATCACCGTCGCCGTCACAATCAAACGCAGCGGGATGGACTCACAACCTTGTAGCCATCACCGCCACATGATGGGCTCACATCCTTATAGCCATCACAGTCACAATCACCGACAGCAGGATGAGCTCACAACCTTGTACTCATCGCCACCACATGATGGCCTCACAACCTTATAGCCATCACCGTCACAAATCACAGATAGCAGGATGAGCTCACAACCTCTTAGTCATCGCTGCCACGGGATGGGTTTACGACCTTCTAGCCATACCGTCACAATTAAACACAGCGAGACGAACTCACATCCTTATAGATAATTCTGTCATAATCACAGACATCGGAATGAGCTCGGAACCTTATACTCATCGCCACCACGGGATAGGCTCACAACCTTATAGCCATCGCCGTCACAATCACAGACAATGGGATGAGCTCGCAACCTTATAGTCATCGTTGCCACGGGATGGGCTCACAACCTTATAGCCATCGCCGTCACAATCAAACGTAGCGGGATGGACTCACAACCGTATAATCATCCCCACCACGGGATGGTCTCACAACCTTATAGTGATCGCCGTCACAATCACAGACAGCAGGATGTACTCGTAACCTTTTAGTCATCCCCTCCACGGGATGGGCTCACAACCTTATAGCCATCGCCATCACAATCAAACGCAGTGCAATGGACTCCCAACCTTAGAGCCATCATCGCCACGAGATGGGCTCATAACCTTATAGCCATCGCCGTCACAATCACAGATAGCGGGATGAGCTCATAACTTTATAGTCATCGCTGCCGAGGGATGGGCTTACGACCTTATAGCCATCTCCATCACAATCACAGACAGTGGGATATGCTCGCAACCATATAGTTATCGCTGCCATGGGATTGGGTCACAACCTTATAGCCATCACCGTCATAATCAAACGCTGCGGGATGGCCTCACAACCTTATAGTCATCGCCGCCACGGGATGGGCTCACAACCTTATAGCCATCGCCATCATAATCACAGACAGCGGGATGTGCACGCAACCATATAGTCATCACCGCCATAGGATGGGCTCACAACCTTATAGCCATCGTCGTCACAATCACAGAAGCGGGATGAGCTCACAACCGTATAGTCGTCGCCGCCACAGGATAGGCTCACAACCTTATAGCCATTGCCGTCACAATCCCGGAAGCAGGATGAGCTTACAACCTTATAGTCATCGCCGCCACGGGATGGGCTCGTAACCTTATAGCCATCGCCGTCACAATCATAGACAGCAGGATGAGCTCATAACGTTATTGTCATCGTCGCCACGGGATGGGCTCACAACCTTATGGCTATCCTCGTTACAATCAAATGCGACGGGATGGACTCAGAACCTTATAGTCATCGCCGACACATGATGGTCTCACAACCTTATAACCATCGCCGTCACAATCACAACCAGCGATGGCTCACAACCTTATAGTCATCGCCACCACGGGATGGGCTTACGACCTTATAGCCAGCGCTGTCACAATCAAACGTAGCGGGATGGACTCACAACCGTATAGTCATCACTGCCACGGGATGGGCTTACAACCTTATTGCCATCTCCGTCATAATCATAGACATTGATGAGCTCACAACCTTATAATCATCGCCACCACGGGAGGGGCTCACAACCTTATAGCTATCACCGTCACAATCACAGACAGCAGGATGAGCTCGCAACCTTATTATCATCACCGCCACGGGATGAGGTCACAACCTTACCGTCATCGTCGCCGTGGGATGGGCTCACAACCTTATAGCCATCTCCGTCACAATCAAACAAAGCACAATGGGCTTAGAACCTTATAGCCATAGTCGTCATAATCACAGATAGCGGGATGAGCTCACAACCTTATAGTCATTGCCACCGAGGGATCGCCTTACAACCTTACAGCCATCGCCATCATAATCACAGACTGCGGGATGTGCATACTACCATATAGTCATCTCCGCCATGGATGGGCTCACAACCTTATAGCCATCGCCGTCAGAATCAAACGCAGTGGGATGCCCTCACAAGCTCTTAGTCATCGTCGCCACGGGATGGGCTCACAACCTTATAGCCATTGCCATCACAATCACAGACAATGGAATAAGCTCACAACCTTATAGTCATCGCCGCCACGAGATGGGCTCACAACCTTAAGGTCGTCGCCATCATAATCAAATGCAGCGGGATGGACTCACAACCTTATAGTCATCGTCGGCACATGATGGGCTCACAACCTTATTGTCATCGTTGTCATGGGATTGGCTCACAACCTTATAGCCATCACCGTCACAATCAAACGCAGCGGGATAGACTCACATCCTCATAGTCATCGCCAACACATGATGGACTCACAATCTTATAGCCATCGTCGTTATAATCAAACGTAGCGGGATGGACTCACAACCGTATAATCATCCCCGCAACAGGATGGTCCGAAAACCTTATAGCAATCGCCGTCATAATCACTGACAGCGGGATGAGCTCGGAACCTTATAGTCATCGCCTCCACGGAATGGGCTCACAACCTTACTGTGATATCCCAAAAAATACCAAAAATTAATCTAACAATGTTTTTGATTAATTGAGGAGTGCTATTTTTATTAAGTAGAAATATGTTGGTGATGATTAAGTGTTAAGGAGCTAAATAAGGGGTTAGTGTGGCTTTAGGGGTTAAAAAATATAATTTTGGAAAGTTAAGGGGCAAAAATATAATTTTGGAAAAGATGATGAACGGGATGCATATTTTTATAAAGTAGCATTATTTTGATGATAATGAGGTGTTAGGGGGTTAAAGGAGGGGTTAGGATGATTTTGGGGTCAAATTGTAATTTTTCAAAGTTAAGGGGCCAAAATATAATTTTAGAAACTTGAGGGTCCAAAGTGCAAATTTTGAAAATTTGCAAGAGGTGTCACGAATCTGGGGGCAAATAAGCCTGAAGTTGGCCACCTCCTAGTTGATGTTAGGCTGACTAAGTGAAACAAATAATAAAATAAAGAATGGATGAAGTTGAATGAGGGAATCATAAAAGAAAGTTTGTGGGGGTGGAAAATGGAATTAAGGGAAACTCGTGAATAGTAGCTGGGCATGAACAGTACCCGTGAAGAACACAGAAACAATGAAGAAGATAGCCAAAAAGAGGAAGAAAAAGGGAGGAAAAAGAGAAAAGAAGAGAGGAAAGGAGAAGGGAAGAACCCCGAACTCATTTGGGTATGATTTTGAACCCTAATCGCGAAATTATGGATGAATTAGATGGAATTTTTGGTTGAAGAACATGTTATATATGTATGGCTGTGTATATAGATTCGAGTGGATATGGGTATGAATTTATATGGCAGAATTGTGTAATTAAATGGATTTTGTGTGTTAATGTGTAGTAGTCATGTAACCAAGTGATTCGAATGTGAACCAAATGAGAAATTCATGTGCAATTGAAGGAGAAAAGTGTGCCCAGGTGTGGGACGGCTGAAGGAGGAAGAAGATGAGTGTGTGTGTGTCCAAGGTGAACTAGTGTGTGTGTTTAATGTGAATAGTGACTGTTTTTGTCACTAAAAGTGGAAATTAGTTAAACAGTTTCTAATTCAAAATTTTAAAAATACTTAGGGTCATATTTAGCCAAAGTACAAAAAAGAAACCCTAGTTAGTTTTGAGAGACCTATATCGTGAAACTATTTCAGATTTTTCCGAGATCAGGAAGGGGGTGAACGGATGCAGGAAGTTTGGAACTTTATGGTGAAATTTAAAATATCAAACAAATGCGGTTTTGCAC
Organism: Escallonia herrerae; assembly: GCA_033070095.1. NCBI lineage: Eukaryota > Viridiplantae > Streptophyta > Magnoliopsida > Escalloniales > Escalloniaceae > Escallonia > Escallonia herrerae. The sequence continues at coordinate 115,015 of JAVXUP010001909.1, read as the reverse complement.
AAAAATTTAATGAAGACTCTATAATGCTGAGAACTTCCATTTTCCAAGTTTTTGGGTCATTCCAAAGTCATTAGCTATTTTTGGCCGAACGGGCTTTTAAGCGCTCGGTCCGGACACCGGTTCGGGATTTTTGGACGAAAATTTTGTAAAATACTTTTTAGCTCAAGAATAAATGCAGGAGGTTTAAAATATCATTTTAAAGTAGTTTTGAGATTTTTATGGTGCCGGGAACCCTTAGGGGGCATTTTGGTAATTTGCCACCCGGAGAGGGGTATTTTGGTAAATTTCTCGGTAAAGTTTTTCAAGGGACTTTTTAGTCCAAAAAGGATTGTAAAACACCTAAAAGGTTGTTTTGAAGCTGATTCGGGGCGTTGCGGTGATAGTGAACCTTGGGGCATTTTGGTAATTTGCTGCCAGAGGAGATATTTTGGTAAAGTTTTTCTATAAAATGTTTCAAAGGACTTGTTAGTCCGGAAAGGGATGTAAGACAGTTGAAAAGTTATTTTAAAGTAGTTTTGAGACGCTTGTTGGGGCGATGGCCGCCAGGGGGTGTTTTGGTAATTTTCCTTTAAAATTTTTTGAGGAAATATTTGGTCTATAAATGATGCAGTACATCTAAAAAGTAGTTTTAAAACGGTTTTTGGGTGTTAGTGATGTAGCGGCCATCAGGGGGTATTTTGGTAATTTGCCATGTTGGCGCTAAATTTTTAAGGACACGCATAATTTAGCGTTCGGAGAGATGGGAAGCAAGGAATAGTGGTAGTATGTCTAAAATGAGGGTTGTTATCGATAATAAGTTGATAAGGCTAGATTAAAGATCCAATTATCGGATCGAATTAACTAGTTATCGTAAGATACTATGAACGGTTAAGTGGGAATGGGTAGAATAAGGAGTGCGTATATGATGAATGATGACTAACGAGCATGATATGATTTGACTAGGTGATGCAGCTCGTTGCGATCAGAGATTGCGAGTTGCTTCGGCTATAAGCCAAGCAGGTAAGGACAATGCGGTTCTATTATGCTAATGCATTGTTTCGATTAGCATACTATGTTGATGACGTTTATGTTGGACTCTTGCTGTTATGGGTTGACACCGGTAGTCATTGTGACTGGTATACGTATATTTGAATTGTGTTGTTAAGGACTTAGGGTAGAAGAAATTCCCTTAGTCCGCCCTGTTGATAGAATTTAGTGAGGATGATGGGCGTCCTTATATGCTATGACTTGATTTGATTAGCATACCTGAAGTGGATGATGATGTTGTGTAGGGTTGTTGTGTGGTGGTTGTGAGATGTCGGTAATTATTGATAGCCGATATCTCTTCTCTTTGAGAATACCATTGAGGACTTGCAGTAATCTTCTCCCGAGTTTGTCCTATCGTTGATAATGATGTCGTTGATGTTGTTGAGGTCGTTGCGTGTTGTGAAATTTTGGTATTTATTGATAACCGACATTTCTCTTATGTAAGAACGTTGTTGAGGGCTTGCGGTAATCTTCTCCCAAGTCCACCATGTTGATGATGTTACGTTGAACTCTTGTTGTTAGGTCTGAACACCGGTCAATCTTCTGATCTGGTATTCCTTGTTGAGCTGTGTTGTTGAGGACATAAGGTGGAATAAATTTTCCCTTAGTCCGCCCCATTGATGATGTCTTGTTGCTTGGCTGTAACGTGATTAGGGAAAGCACTCTAAATGAGTTCCTTGCTTGTTGACAATGTCTCTTTTATTTACTTGAGACTGAGATGAACATCTCGTAAAATGGGACATCAATATGAGGAGGATGGCCTGTGAAATATGAGGAGGATGGACGATGGACGTCGCGAGGATGATGGACGACGGACGTCGCGAGGTTCATGCAGGACGGACATCGCGAGGTTAATGGAGGACAGACGTTGCGAGGTTGATGGACGACGGACGTCGCGAGGATGATGCACGACGAACATCACGAGGTTGATGCACGACGGACGTCGCGAGGTTGTTGCACGACGGATGTCACGAAGATGATGGACGACGGACGTCGCGAGGTTCATACACGACGAACGTCGTGAGGATGATGCACGACGGACGTCGCGAGGTTCATGCACGAACGTCCATAAACATCGCGGAGGTGCAAAGACTTGAGAAAACAAGTGCGCGAGGCCGAGGCCGACCCCTTGGTGAGGCCGAGGCTGACCCTAAGGGGTGGCCAAGGCCAATGGCCAACTCCCATGAAGGGAGGCCAAGGCCACTCCCCCTTTGGGTGAACTTTGGGTGCGCCGACGGAAGTTGTTTTGATGGGCAATGACAAATCCGAAAGTTGCATTGCGACGAGCGTGTCGACATGAATCATACCCATGTGACGAACAAGGTGCCTAAGTCACATACAAAGTGTATGAAGTGAACAAAATGCGAAAGGGACTTTGCGCGAGGAGTGAACAACTGGGGGGAAAGGCCAAGGCCAACACCCCATGGAGGCCGAGGCCAACCCCATGGGGTTGGCCAAGGCCTATGCCGTTGACCCCCTCGCTTCGGTTGCGCCAACGGTCGATATTTTGGGGAAAAGGTGCTCAGGTGGTCGCGGTGCGACGAACGTGGTACTGTGAGTTAGGGTAACATGAAATAATTGGTGACTAAGTCGCGCGTGAGGCGTGTGAAGCAAAGAATGCACGTGATTTGGGTGGCGCAATTTGACCAGTTCGAAGCGTTGAATACTGTGCTTGTGCGGACGTGTCATGCACAATGGAACTCCAAGTGGACCTTTGAGTGCGACCATAATAGGTTGGGAACACCATCGACGTCGCAATTACAAACAGCGGGATGAGCTCACAACCTTATAGTCATCGCCGCGACGGGGTGGGCTCACAACCTTATAGCCATCGCCGACACAATCAGACGCAGGGGGATGGACTCCCAAACTTAGAGTCATCATCGTCATGGGATGGGCTCACAACCTTATAGCCATCACCGTCACAATCACAGACAGCGGGATGAGCACACAACCCTGTAGTCATCGCCGCCACGGGATGGGTTTTTGACCTTATAGTCATCGCAGTCACAATCAAACGTAGCGGGACGCGCTCACATCCTTATAGCCTTCTCCGTCACAATCACAGACATCTGGATGAGCTCATAACCTTATAGTCATCACCGCCACGGGATAGGCCCGCAACCTTATAGCCATACCCTTCACAATCACAGACGGTGGTATGAGCTCGCAACCTTATAGTCATCGCTGCCATGGGTTGGGCTCACAACCTTATAGCCATCGTCGTCACAATCAAACGTAGCGGGATGGACTCATAACCCTATAATCATCCCCGCCACGGGATGGTCTCACAACCTTATAGCAATCGCCATCACAATCACAGACATCAGAATATGCTCGCAACCTTAGAGTCAACGCCTCCACGGGATAGGCTCACAACCATATAGCCGTCACCGTCACAATCAAACGTAGTGTGATGGACTGCCAACCATAGAGTCATCGCCGCCACGGGATGGGCTCAATACCGTATAGCCATCGCCGTCACAATCACAGATAGCGGGATGAGCTCACAACTTTATAGACATCACCACTGAGGGATGGGCTTACAACCTTATAGCCATCGCCATCACAGTCACAGACAGGGGGATGTGCTCGCACCCTTATAGTCATCAGTGCCACGAGATAGGCTCACAACCTTATAGCCATCGCCGCCATGGCATGGGCTCACAACCTTATAGTCATCGCCATCAAAATCACCGATAGCGGGATGAGCTCACAACCTTATAGTCATTGCCGGTGAGGGATGGGCATACAACCTTATAGCCATTGTCATCACAATCATAGACAGCGGGATGAGCTCACAACCTTATAGTCAGCGCCTCCACGGGATGGGCTCACAACCTTATGGCCTTCGCCATCATAATCAAATGTAGCGGCATGGACTCACAACCATATCGTCATCGCCGACACATGATGGGCTCACAACTTTATAGCCATCGCAGTCACAATGACAGATAGCAGGATGAGCTCACAACCTTGTACTCATCACCGACACATGATGGGCTCACAACTTTATAGCCATCGCCGTCACAGTGACAGATAGCAGGATGAGCTCACAACCTTGTACTCATCGTCACCACGGGATAGGCTTACAACCTTATAGCCATCGTCATCCTAATCAATGATAGCGGGATGTGCTTGCAACCTTAAAGTCATCGCCGCCGAGGGATGGGCTTACAACCTTATAGCCAATGCCGTCACAATCACAGACAGCGGGATGAGCTCACAACCTTATAGTCATCGCCGCCACGGGATGAGCTCACAACATTATAGTCATTGCCGCCAAGGGATGGGCTCAATACCTTATATCCATCGCCGTCACAATCAAACGCAGTGTGATGGACTCCCAACCGTAGGGTTATCGCCGCTACGGGATGGGCTCACAACCTTATAGCCATCGCCGTCATAATCACAGATAGCGGGATGAACTCACAACCTTATAGTCATCACCACCGAGGGATGGGCTTACAACCTTACAGCGATCGCCATCATAATCAAAGACAGCGGATGTGCATGCAACCATATAGTCATCGCCACCATGGGATGGGCTTAAAACCTTATAGCCATCCCAGTCACAATCACAGTCAGCAGGATGAGCCCGCAGCCTTATTGTCATCGCCACCACGGGACGGGCTCACAACCTTATACCATCGCCGTCACAATCACGAAAGCAGGATAAGCTCGCAACCTTATACTCATCGCCACCACGGGATGGGGTCACAACCTTATAGCCATCATCGTCACAATAAAACGCAGCGAGAGGGACTCCCAACCTTATAGTCACTGGCGCCATGGGATGGGCTCACAACCTTATAGCCATCGCCATCATAATAACAGACAGCGGGATAAGATCCCAACCTTATAGTCATCGCCACTAAGGGATGGACTGACAACCTTATAGCCATCGCCGTCACAATCACAGACAGCAGGATGTGCTCCCAACCTTATAGTCATCGCCGCCAAGGGATGGGCTCACAACCTTTTAGCCATCGCCACCACATGAGGGTCTCACAACCTTGTAGCCATCGCCACCACATGAGGGGCTCACAACCTTTTAGCCAACATCGACACAATCATAGATAGCGGGATGAGTTAACAACCTTGTAGTCATTGCCACCACAGGATGGTTTTACGACCTTATAGGCATCACCGTCACAATCAAACGCAGTGGTATAGACTCAGAACCGTATAGTCATCGCCGCCACGGGATGGGCTCACAACCTTATAGCCATTGCCGTTACAATCATAGACAGCGGGATGTGCTCGCAACCATATAGTCATCACCGCAAGGGGATGGGCTCAGAACCTTATAGCCATCGCCGTCACAATCAAACGCAGCAAGATGGAGTCACAACCTTATAGTCATCGCTGCCATGGGATGGGCTCACAACCTTATAGCCATCGCCATCACAATCACAGACAACGGGATGAGCTCATAACCTTATAGTCATCGCCACCATGGGATGGACTCACAAGTTTAGAGCCATCTCCGTCATTATCAAACACAGCCAGATGGACTCACAATGTTAGAGTCATCGCTGCCATGGGATGGGCTCACAACCTTATATTCATCATCGCCACGGGATGGGCTCTCATCCTTATAGATATCTCCGTCACAATCACTGTCATTGGGATGAGCTCGCAGCCTTATAGTCATTGCCACCATGGGTTTGGCTCACAACCTTATAGCCATCGTCGTCACAAACACAGATAGTGGGATGAGCTCGCAACCTTATAGTCATCGATGCCAGGGGATGGGCTCACAACCTTATAGCCATCACCGTCACATTCAAACATAGCGGGATGGACTCACAACCGTATAATCATCCCCACCACGGGATGGTCTCACAACCTTATAGCAATCGTCGTCACAATCACATACGGCGGGAGGTGCTCGTAACCTTTTATTCATCGCCTCCACGGGATGGGCTCACAACCTTATAGCCATCGTCGTCACAATCAAAAGCAGCGGGATTGACTCCCAACCTCAGAGTCATCGCCACCACGGGATGGGCTCACAACCTTATAGCCATCGCCGAGACAATCACAGATAGCGGGATGAGCTCATAACCTTATAGTCATCCCTGCCGAGGGATGGGCTTAGTACCTTATAGCCATTCCCATCACGGACAGCGGGATGTGCTCGCAACGATATAGTCATCGCTGCCAAGGGTTGGGCTCACAACCTTAAAACCATCGCCGTCACAATCATACGCAGTGGGATGGTCTCACAACCGTATAGTCATTGCTGCCACGGGATGGCCTCACAACCTTATTTCCTTCTCCGTCATATCATGGACATCAGGATGAGCTCGCAACCTTATAGTCATCGCCACCACGGGTGGGGCTCACAACCTTGTAGCCATCACCGTCACAATCACAGACGGCGGGATGAGCTCACAACCTTATAGTCATCGCGGCCATGGGATGAGCTCACAACCTTATAGTCATCGCCGCCATGGGATGGGCTCACAACCTTATAGCCATCGCCGTCACAATCAAACGCAGCACGATGGACTCCCAACCGTAGGGTCATCGCCTCCACGGGATGGGCTCCCAACCTTATAGCCATAGTCATCATTATCACAGATAGCGGGATGAGCTCACAACCTTATAGTCATCGCCACCGAGGGATGAGCTTACAACCTTATAGCCATCACGATCATAATCATAGACAGCGGGATGTGCACGCAACCATATAATCATCGCTGCCATGGGATGGTCTCACATCCTTAGAGCCATCGCCGTCACAATCTAACGCATTGGGATGACCTCACAACCTTAAAGTCATCGCCGCCACAGGATGGGCTAACAACCATATAGTCGTCGTCGTCATAATCACAGATAGCGGGATAAGCTCACAACCTTATAGTCATCAACACCGAGGGATGGGCTTACAACCATATAGCAATCGTCATCATAATCACAGACAGCGGGATGTTCATGCAACCATATAGTCATCGCCGCCATGCGATGGGCTCACAACCTTATAGCCATCGCCGTCACAATCACGAAAGCGGGATGAGCTCACAACCTTATAGTCGTCGCCGCCACAGGATAGGCTCATAACCTTATTATAGCAATCGTCGTCACAATCACAGATGAGGGATGAGCTCACAACCTTATAGTCATCGCCGCCACGGGATGGCTCGTAACCTTATAGTCATCGCCTTCACAATCACAGACAGCGGGATGAGCTCATAACCTTATTATCATCGTCGCGACGGGATGGGCTCATAACCTTATGGCCATCGTCGTTACAATCAAATACAGCGGGATGGACTCATAACCTTATAGTCGTCGCTGACACATGATGGGCTTACAACCTTGTAGTCATCGCCGCCACGGGATGGGCTTACGACCTTATAGCCAGCGCCGTCCCAATCAAATGCTGCAGGATGGACTCACAACCGTATAGTCATCTCTGTCATGGGATGGGGTCACAACCTTATAGCCATCGCTGTCATAATCAAACGCAGTGCGATGGACTCCCAACCGTAGGATCATCGCCGCCACGGGATGGGCACACAACCTTATAGCCATAGTCGTCATAATAAAAGATAGCGGGATGAGCTCACAACCTTATAGTCATCGCCACCGTGGGATGGGCTTAGAACCTTACAGCCATTGCCATCTTAATCACAGACAGTGGGATCTTCACGCAACCATATAGCCATCTCTGCCATGGGATGGGCTCACAACCTTATAGCCATCGCCATCACAATCAAACGCAGCGGGATGGCCTCGCAACCTTATAGCTATTGCCGCCACATGATGGGCCCACAACCTTATAGCCATCACCATCACTTTCACAGACAGCAGGATGCGCTCACAACCTTTTTGTCATCGCCGCCACGGGATGGGCTCACAACCTAATAGCCATCGCCGTCACAATCACAGACAGCGGGATGAGCTCACAACCTTATAGTCGTCGCCGCCGGGGGATGGGCTTACAACCTTACAACAGTTGCCATCACAATCACAGACAGCGGGATGTCCTTGCAACCTTCTAGTCATTGCCGCCACGAGATATACTCTCAACCATATAGCCATCGCCGTTACAATCAAACGCAGCGCGATGGACTCCCAACCTTAGAGCCATCGCCGCCACGGGATGGGCTCACAACCTCATAGCCATCGCTATCACAATCATAGATAGCGGGATAAGCTAATAACCTTATAGGCTTCGCCACCGAGGGATGGGCTTACAACCTTATAGCCATCGCGATCACAATCACAGACTGCGGGATATGCTCGCAACCTTATTGTCATCACTGTCATGGGATTGGCTCACAACCTTATAGCCATCGCCGTCACAATCAAACGTTTAATCATCCCCACCACGGGATGGTCCCAAACCGTTTAATCACAGACAGCGGGATGAGCTCGGAACCTTATAGTCATCGCCTACATGGGATGGGCTCACAACCTTATGCCATCACAATCAAACGCAGCGCGATGGACTCCCAACCTTAGAGTCATCACCCCCACGGGATGGTCTCACAACCATATAACCATCACCGTCACAATCACCGATAGCGGGATCATCTCACAACCTTATAGTCATCGCCGCCAAGGGATGGGCTTACAACCTTATAGCCATTGCCATCACAATCACAGACAGCGGGATAAGCTCACAACCTTATAGTCATCGTCGCCACGGGATGGGCTCACAACCTTATGGCTGTCGCCGTCACAATCAAATGCAGCGGAATGGACTCACAACCTTATAGACATTGCTGGCACATGATGGGCTCACAACCTTATAGCTCTCGCCGTCACAATCACAGACAGCAGGATGAGCTCACAACCTTATAGCCATCGCCTCCACGGGATGGGCTTACAACCTTATAGCCATTGCCATCTCAACCACAGATAGCAGGATGTGCTCGCAACCTTAAACTTGTCGCCACTAAGGGATGGGCTCACAACTTTATAGCCATCACCGTCACAATCAATCGCAGCGGGAAGGCCTCACAACCTTATAGTCATCGCCGCGGAGGGATGGGCTTACAGCCTCAAAGCCATTGCCGTCACAATCACAGACAGCGGGATGAGCTCACAACCTTATAGTCATTCCCGCCACAGGACAAGCTCGCAACCTTATAGTCTTCGCCGCCAAGGGATGGGCTCACAACCTTATAGCCATCGCCGTCACAATCACAGACAGCGGGATGTGCTCACAACCTTATAGTCATCGTCGCCGAAGGATGGGCTTATAACCTTATAGCCATCGCTATCATAATCACCGACAGCGAGATGTACTCTTAACCTTATTGTCATCGCCGCCATGGAATGGGCTCATAACCTTATAGCCATCGCTGTCACAATCCAACGCAGAGGGATGTGAATGACAACCTAATAGTCATCACTGCCACGGGATGGGCTCACAACATTATCGCCGTCACAATCACAGACAGCGGGATGAGCTCGCAACCTTATAGTCATCGCCGCCACGGGATGGGCTCACAACATTAGCCATCGCCGTCACAATCACAGACAGCGTGATGAACTCACAACCTTATAGTCAATGCCGCCATGGGATGGGCTCACAACCTTATAGCCGTTGCCAACACAATCAAACGCAGCGGGATGGCCTCACAACCTTATAGCCATCACCGCCACATGATGGCCTCACAACCTTATAGCCATCACCGTCATAATCACAGACAGCGGGATGAGCTCAAAACCTTGTAATCATCGCCACCACGGGATGGGTTTACGACCTTATAGCCATCGCTGTCACAATTAAACGCAGCGGAATAGACTCATAACCTCATAGTCATCGAACCTCATAGTCATCGCCGACACATGAGGGGCTCACAACCTTATAGCCATCACCGACACAATCAGATGCAGCATGATGGACTCCCAACCTTAGCGTCATTATCGCCATGGGATGGGCTCACAACCTTATAGCCATCACCGTCATAATCGCAGACAGCGGGATGAGCTCACAACCTTATAGTCATCGGCGCCGAGGGATGGGCTTACAACCTTACAACCATCGCCATCACAATCACAGACAGCGGGATGTCCTCGCAACCTTATAGTCATCGCCACCACGGGATGTGCTCACAATCATATAGTCATTGCCGTCACAATAAAACGTAGCGGGATGGCCTCACAACCTTATAGTCATCACCGCCATGGGATGAGCTCATAACCTTATAGTCTCGTGGCACGGGATAGGCACACAACCTTATGGCCATCGCCGTCACAATCACAGACAGCGGGATGAGCTTGCAACCTTATAGTCATCACTGCCACGGGATGGGCTCACAACTTTATAGCCAGCACCGTCACAATCAAACGTAGTGGGATGGACCCACAATCGTACAGTCATCCTCGCCACGGGATTGTCTCACAACCTTATAGCAATTGTCGTCAGAATCAAAAAGAGGGATGTTCTTGCTACCTTATAGTTATCGCCGCCACGGGATCGGGTCACAACCTTATAGCCTTTGCCGTCATAATCAAATGCATCGGGATGGCCTCCCAACGTTATAGTCATTGCCGCCATGGGATGGGCTCGCAAACTTGTAGCCATCGCCGTCACAATCACAGACAGTGGGATGAGCTCATAACCATAAAGTATTGCACCACGGGATGGGTTCACAAGCTTATAGCCATCGCCGTCACAATCAAGACAGCGGGACGAGCTCGCAACATTATATTCATCGCTGCCACGGGATGGGCTCACAACCTTATAGCCATTGCCGTCATAATCAAACGTTGCGGATGGACTCAAAACCATATAGTCATCCCCGCCATGGGATGGTCTCACAACCTTATAGCTATCATCGTCACAATCACAAACAACATGATGTGCTCGCAACCTTATAGTCATAGCCTCCACGGGATGGGATGAGCTCACAACATTATAGCCATCACCGTCATAATAGCACGCATCGAGATGGACTCACAACCTTATAGTCATTGTCGTCAGGCGATGGGCTCGCAACCTTATAGTCATCGCTGTCACAATCACAGACAGCGGGCTAAGCTCGCAACCTTATAGTCATCGCTGCCACGGGATGGGCTCACAACCGAACAGCCATCGCCATCACAATCAAACAATACGGGATGGACTCACAACCATATAGTCCTCGCTCCTATGTGATGGAATCCCTACCTTATATCCATAGCCGTCATAATCAAATGCAGCGGTATGGGCTCACAACATTATAGCCATCGCCGCCACGGGATGGGCTCACAACCTTATAGCCATCGCTATCATAATCAAACGCAGCGGGATGGACTCATAACCTTATAGTCATCGGCGCCATGGGATGCGCTCATAACCTTATAGTAATTCCCGTCACTATCAAACGCAGTGGGATGGACTCACAACCTTATAGTCATTGGCTCACAATATTATAGCCATTCCCGTCACTATCAAACGCAGTGGGATGGACTCGCGACCCTATAGTCATCGCCGCCACGAGATGGGCTCACAATCTTATAGCCATCACCGTCACAATCACAGACATCGAGATGGGCTCACAACATTATAGCCATCACTGTCACAATCACAGACAGCGGGATTAACTCACAACCTTATAGCCATCGTTGTCACAATCATAGACAGTGGGATGCGCTCACAACATTAAAGTCATCGCTGCCACGGGATGGGCTCAAAACCTTATAGCCATCGTCGTCACAATCAAACGTAGCAGCATGGACTCACAACTGTATAGTCTTCCCCACCACGGGATGGTCTCACAACCTTATAGCTATCACCGTCACAATCACAGACAGTGAGATGAGCTCGCAACCTTATAGTCTTCGCTGCCACGGTATGGGCTCACAACCTTATAGCCATCGCCATCATAATCAAACGTAGCGGGATGGACTCACAACCTTATAGTAATCGCCGCCATGGGATGTACTCACAACCTTATAGTCATTGCCGCTAGGCAATGGGCTCGTAACCTTATAGCCATCGTCGTGACAATCACAGACAGCGGGATGAGCTTGTAACCTTATAGTCATCGCTGCCACGAGATAGGTTCATAACCCAATAGCCATCGCCGTCACAATCAAACACAGCGGGATGGCCTCACAACCTTATAGTCATTGCCTCCACGGGATGGGCTCACAACCTTGTAGCCATCGCCGTCACAATTACCGGCAGTAGGATGAGCTCGGAACCTTCTAGTCAATCGCTGCCATAGGATGGGCTGACAACCTTATAGCCTTCGCCGTCACAATCAAATGTAGCGGTATGGACTCACAACTATTTAGTCATCCCCACCACGGGATTGTCTTTCAACCTAATAGCAATCGCCGTCACATTAACAGAAAGTGGATGTGCTCGCAACCTTATAGTTTTTGCCGCCACGGGATGGGCTCACAATCTTATAGCCCTCGCCGTCATAATCAAATGCAGTGGGATGGCCACCTAGCCTTATAGCCATCGCCGCCAGGGGATGGGCTCACAAACTTGCAGCCATCGCCGTCACAATCACACACAGTGGAATGAGCTCATAACCTTATAGTCTCGCACCACGGGAGGGGCTCACAACCTTATAGCCATCGCCGTAACAATCACAGACAGCGGGATAAGCTTGCAACCTTAAAGTCATCGCTACCACGGGATGGGCTCACAACCTTATAGCCATCACCGTCACAATCAAACGTAGCGGGATGGACTCACAATCGTACAGTCATCCTCGCCACGGGATTGTCTAACAACCTTATTGCAATTACCGTCACAATCGAAGAAAGGGGGATGTGCTCGCTACCTTATAGTTATCACCGCCGCGGGATAGGGTCACAACCTTATAGCCTTCGCCGTCATAATCAAATGCATCGGGATGGCCTCCCAACCTTATAGTCATTGTCGGCATGGGATTGGCTCACAAACTTGTAGCCATCGCCGTCACAATCACAAACAGTGGGATGAGCTCATAACCATAAAGTATCGCACCACGGGATGGGCTCACAACCTTATAGCCAACGCCATCACAATCATAGACGGTGGGATGAGCTCGCAACCTTATAGCCATCGCTGTCACTATCAAACACATTGGGATAGACTCACAACCTTATTGTCATCGCCGCCACAGGATGGGCTCACAACCTTATTGTCATCGCCGTCACAATCAAACACTGTGGGATGGACTCACAATCTTATAGTCGTCACCGCCACATGATGGGCTCACAACATTGTAGCCATCCCCGTCACAATCACAAACAGCGGGATGAGCTCGCAAACTTATAATCATCGCCGCCATGGGATGGGCTCACAACCTTATAGCCATTGTCGTCACAATCAAATGCAGCGGGATGGACTCACAGCCTTATTGTCATCGCCGCCATGGGATAGGTTCACAACCTTATAGCCATCCCCATCACAATCACAGACAGCGGGATGAGCTCACAACCTTATACCATCATCGTCACTATCAAACGCAGCGGGATGGACTCACAGCCTTATACTCATTACTGCCACGAGATGGGTTCACAACCTTATAGCCACTGCCGTCACAATCACAGACTGCAGATGGGCTCACAACCTTATAGCCATCGCCGCCACAATCAAACGCCGCGAAATGGACTCAGAATCTTATAGTCATCGCCGTCGTGGGGTGGGCTCACAACTTTATAGCCATCGTCGTGACAATCAAAGACAGCGGGATGAGCTCACAACCTCAGCGCCATCCCTGCCATACGATGGGCTCACAACCTTATAACCATCGCCGTCACTTTCAAATGCATCAGTATGGACTCACAACCTTAGAGTCATCGCCACCACGGGATGGGCTCACAATCTTATTGTCATCGCCTGCATAATCTCAGACAGCAGAATGAGCTCACAACCTAATACTCATCACCGCTAGGGGATGGTCTCACATCCTTATATCCATCGTCGTCACAATCAAACGCAGTGGGATGGCCTCGCAACCTTATAGTCATCGCCGCTACGGGATGGGTTCACAACATTATAGCCATCGCCGTCACAATCACAGACAGCGGGATGTGCTCACAACCTTATAGTCATCGCTGCCATGGGATGGGCTCACAACCTTATTGCCATCGCCGTCATAATCAAACGCAGCAGGATGGACTCACAACCCTATAGTCATCACAGCCACAGGATGGGCTCACAACCTTATAGCCAACGCCATCACAATCATAGACGGTGGGATGAGCTCGCAACCTTATAGTAATCGCCGCAACGGGATGGGCTCACAACCTTATAGCCATCGCTGTCACTATGAAATGCATTGGGATGGACTCACAACCTTATTGTCATCGCCGCCACGGGATGGGCTCACAACCTTATATCCATTACCGTCACAATCAAACACTGTGGGATGGACTCACAATCTTATAGTCGTCACCGCCACGTGATGGGCTCACAACATTGTAGCCATCCCCGTCACAATCACAGATAGCGGGATGAGCTCGCAAACTTATAGTCATCGCTGCCATGCGATTGGCTCATAACCTTATAGCCATTGCCGTCACAATCAAATGCAGCGGGATGGACTCACAGCCTTATTGTAATCGCCGCCATGGGATGGGTTCATAACCTTATAGCCATCCCCGTCACAATCACAGACAGTGGGATGAGCTCACAACCTTATAGCCATCATCGTCACTATAAAACGCAGCAGGATGGACTCAAAATCTTATCGTCATCGCCGCCGTGGGATGGGCTCACAACCTTATAGCCATCGTCGTGACAATCACAGACAGCGGGATGAGCTCACAACCTTAGCGCCATCCCTGCCATGTGATGGGCTCACAACCTTTTAGCCATCACCGTCACTATCAAATGCATCAGTATGGACTCACAACCTTAGAGTCATCGCCACCACGGGATGGGCTCACAATCTTATAGCCATCGCCTGCATAATCTCAGACAGCGGAATGAGCTCACAACCTAATACTCATCCCCGCCACGGGATGGTCTCACTTCCTTGTATCGATTGTCGTCACAATCAAACGAAGTGGGATGGCCTCGCAACCTTATAGTCATCGCCGCTACGGGATAGGTTCACAACATTATAGCCATCGTCGTCACAATCACAGACAGCGGGATGTGCTCGCAACCTTATAGTCATCGCTGCGATGGGATGGGTTCACAACCTTATAGCCATCGCCGTCACAATCAAATGCAGCGGGATGGACTCACAACCCTATAGTCATCACAGCCACAGGATGGCCTCACAACCTTATAGCCAACGCCATCACAATCATAGATGGTGGGATGAGCTCGCAACCTTATAGTCATCGCCGCAACGAGATGGGCTCACAACCTTATAGCCATCGCTGTCTCTATCAAACGCATTGGGATGGACTCACAACCTTATTGTCATCGCCGCCAAGGGATGGGCTCACAACCTTATATCCATCGCCGTCAGAATCACAGACAGTGGGAGGAGCGCACTACCTTATTGCCATCGCTGCCATGGGATGGGTCACAACCTTATTGCCATCGCTGTCACAATCAAACGAAGGGGGATGGACACACAGCCTTATTGCCATCCCCGCCACGGGATGGGTTCACAACCTTATAGCCATCGTCGTCACAATCACAGATAGCGGGATGAGCTCACAAGCTTATAGTCATTGCCTCCACGGGATGGGCTCACAAGCTTATAGCCGTCGTGGTCATAGTCAAACGCAGGGCGATGGACTCACAACATTATAGTCAACGCCGCCACAATCAAACGCTGGGGGATGGACTCATAGCCTTATAGTCATTGCCACCACGAGAAGGGTTCACAACCTTATATCCATCACTGTCACAATCACAGACAACGGGATGAGCTCACTACCTTATAGTCATCGCCGCCATGGGATGGGCTCACAACCTTATTGCCATCGCCGTCACAATCATAGAGGGAGGGATAAGCCCACAACCTTAGAGCCTCAGCGGCTATGCGATGGGCTCACAACCTTATATCCATCACCGTCACAATCAAAAGCTATGGGATGGACTCACAATCTTATAGTCGTCACCGGCACATGATGGGCTCACAATCACTGAAAGCGGGATGAGCTCTCAAACTTATAGTCATCGCCGCCACGGGATGGGCTCACAACCTTATAGCCATTGCCGTCACAATCAAACGCAGCGGGATGGACTCACAGGCTTATAGTCATCGCCGCAATTGGATGGCTCACAACCTTATAGCCATCATCGTCACTATCAAACGCAGCGGGATGGACTCACAGCCTTATAGTCTTTACTGCCATGGGATGGGTTCACAACCTTATAGCCAATAACTTCACAATCACAGACTGCAGATGGGCTCACAACCTTATAGCCATCGCCTTCACAATCAAACACCGCAAAATGGACTCACACCCTTATAGCCATCGCCGCTACGGGATGGGTTCAGAACCTTACAGCCATCGTCGTAAATCGCAAAAAGTGGGTTGAGCTCACAACCTTAGCGCCATCCTTACCGTGGGAAGGACTCAAAATGTTATAGCCATCACAGTCACAATAAAACGCAGCGGGATGGACTCACAGCCTTATAGTCATCGCCACCACGGGATGGGCTCACAACCTTATAGCCATCGGCTTCGCAATCATAAACAGCGGGATAAGCTCACAACCTTATAGTCATCACCGCCACGGGATGGGCTCACAACCTTATAGCCATCGCCGTCACAATAAAACGTAGCAAAATGGACTCACAACCTTATAGTCATCGCCGCCATGGGATGGGCTCAAAACCTTATAGCCATCGTCGTGACAATCACAGCAGCGGGATGAGCTCACAACCTTAGCGCCATCCCTGCCATGAGATGGGCTCACAACCTTATTGCCATCGCCGTCACAATCAAACAAATCGGAATGGCCTAAAAACCTTATAGTCCTCGCCACCACAGAATGGGCTCACATACTTATAGCCATCACCGTCACAATCAAGACAGCGGGATGATCTCACAACCTTAGAGCCATCGCGGCCAAGCGATGGGCTCACAACCTTGTAGCTATCGTGGTCACAATAAAACGTAGCGAGATGGACTCACACCCTTACAGTCAGTGCCGCCAGGCGATGGGCTCGACACCTTATAGCCATCGCCGTCACAATCGCAGACAGTGGGATGATATCGTAACCTCATAGTCATCACTACCACGAGACGGGGTCACAACCTAACAGCCATCGCTGTCACTATCAAACAAAGCGGGATGGGCTCACAACCTTATAGTCATCGCCAACACGGGATGGGCTCGCAACCTTATATCCATCACCGTCACAATCAAATGCAGCAGGATGGACTCACAGCCTTATTGTCATCGCCGCCACGGGATGAGCTCTCAACTATATAGCCATCGCCGTCACAATGAAACGCAGCGGGATGGACTCACAACCTTATAGTCATCGCAGCCATGGGATGGGCTAACAACGTTATAGTCATCGCTGTCACAATCCTAGACAGCGGGATGAGCTCACAACCTTATAGTCATTGCTGCCACGGGATGGGCTCACAACCTAACTGCCATCGCCGTCATAATCAAACAAAGCGGGATAGACTCACAACCTGATAGTCCTCACTGCAACGGGATGGTCTCACAGCCTCATAGCCATCCCCGTCACAATCACAAAGAGCGGGGTGAGCTCACAACCATAGAGCCGTCGCGGCCATGCGATGGGATCACAACCTTATATCCATTACCGTCACAATCAAATGCAGTAGGATCGACTCACAACCTTATAGTCGTCACCACCACAGGAAGGGCTCATAACCTTATAGCCATCACCGTCACAATCACAGACAGCGGGATGAGCTCACAACCTTATAGTCATCCCCGCCACGGGATGGGCTCACAACCTTATAGCCATCGCCGTCACGATCAAACGCAGCAAAATGGACTCACAACCTTATAGTCTTAACCGCCGTGGGTTGGGCTCACAACCATATAGCCATGGTCGTGACAATCACCGACAGCGGGATGAGATCACAACCTTAGCGCCATCCCTGCAATGCGATGGGCTCACAACCTTATAGCCATCGCCATCACAATCAAACGCAGCGGGATGGACTCACAGCCTTATAGCCATCACCAGCACAATCACAGACAACGGAATGAGCTCACAACCTTATACTCATCACCGCCACGGGATGGTCTCACATCCTTATATCCATCGTTGTCACAATCAAACACAGTGGGATGGCCTCACAACCTTATAGTCATCGCCTCTACGGGATGGGTTCACAACATTATAGCCATCGTCGTCACAATCACAGACTACGGGATGGGCTCGCAACCTTATAGTCATTGCCGCTATGGGATGGGCTCACAACCTTATAGCCATCGCCGTCACAATCAAACGTAGAGGGACGGACTCCCAACCTTATTGTCATCGCCACAACGGGATGGGTTCACAACCTTATAACCATCGGAGTCGCAATCACAAACAGTGGGATGAGCTCACAACCTTATAGTCATCACCGCCACGGGATGGGCTCACAAACTTATAGCCATCACCGTCACAACCAAACGCAGCAAAATGGACTCGCAACCTTATAGTCATCGCCGCTGTGGGATGGTCTCACAACCTTATAGCCATCGTCGTGACAATCACAGACTGCGGGATGAGCTCACAACCTTAGCGCCATCCCTGCCATGCGATAGGTCACAACCTTATAGCCATCGCCGACTCAATCAAACGCATCGGTATGTACTCACAACCGTAGAGTCATCACCACCATAGGATGGGCTCACAATCTTATAGCCATCGCCAGCATAATCACAGACAGGGGAATGAGCTCACAACCTTATACTCATCACCGCCACGGGATGGTCTCACATCCTTATTTCCATCGTTGTCACAATAAAAAACAATAGGATGGCCTCACAACCTTATAGTCATCGCCTCTACGGGATGGGTTCACAACATTATAGCCATCGTCGTCACAATCACAGACTGCGGGATGGGCTCGCAACCTTATAGTCATCGCCGCTATGGGATGGGCTCACAACCTTATAGCCATCGCCGTCACAATCAAACGTAGCGGGATGGACTCCCAACCTTATTATCATCGCCACAACGGGATGGGTTCACAACCTTATAGCCATCGAAGTCGCAATCACAAACAGTGGGATGAGCTCACAACCTTATAGTCATCACCGCCACGGGATGGGCTCACAAACTTGTAGCCATCACCGTCACAATCAAACGTAGCAGAATGGACTCGCAACCTTATAGTCATCGCCGCTGTGGGATGGTCTCACAACCTTATAGCCATCGTCGTGACAATCACGGATAGCGTGCTGAGCTCACAACCTTAGCGCCATCCCTGCCATGCGATAGGTCACAACTTATGGCCATCGCCGTCACAATCAAACGCATCGGTATGTACTCACAACCGTAGAGTCATCACCACCATAGGATGGGCTCACAATCTTATAGCCAGCACCAGCACAATCACAGACAGTGGAATGAGCTCACAACCTTATACTCGTCACCGCCACGGGATGGTTGCACATCCTTATATCCATCGTCGTCACAATCTTATATCCATCATCGTCACAATCAAACGCAGTGGGATGGCCTCACAACCTTATAGTCATCGCCTCTACGGGATGGGTTCATAACATTATAGCCATCGCCATCACAATCACTGACAGAGGATGTGCTCGCAACCTTATAGTCATCGCCACTATGGGATGGGCTCTCAACCTTATAGCCATCGCCGTCACAATCAAATGCAGTGGGATAGACTCACAACCTTATAGTCATCGCCACATTGGGATAGGTGCACAACCTTATAGCCATCGGCGTCGCAATCACAAACAGCGGGATGAGCTCACAACCTTATAGTCATCACCGTGACGGGATGGTCTCACAACCTTATAGCCATCGCCGTCACAATCAAACGCAGCAAAATGGACTCACAACCTTAGAGTCATTGCCGCCATGGGATGGGCTCACAACCTTATAGACATCGCCGTCACTATCACAGACAGCGGGATAAGCACACAACCTTATAGTCATTGCAGCTACGGGATGGGCTCACAACCTAACAGCCATCGCCATCATAATCAAACAAAGCGGGACGGACCAATAACCTTATAGACCTCGCCACCACAGAATGGGCACACAAACTTATAGCCATCGCCGTCACAATCAATACTGCGGGATGATCTCACAGCCTTAGAGCCATCACGGCCAAGCGATGGGCCCATAACCTTGTTGCCATCGCGTTCATAATAAAACGTAGCGAGATGGACTCACAACCTTATAGTCATTGCTGCCAGGTGATGGGCTCGACACCTTATAGCCATCGCCGTCACAATCACAGACAGTGGGATGATATCGCAACCTTATAGCCATCGCTGTCACGGGATGGGGTCACAACCTAACAGCCATCGCCATCATAATCAAACAAAGCGGGATGGACCAACAACCTTATAGACCTCACCACCACAGAATGGGCTCACAAACTTATAGCCATCGCCGACACAATCAAGACTGAGGGATGATCTCAGAACCTTAGAGCCATCACGGTCTCAATAAAACGTAGCGAGATGGACTCACAACCTTATAGTCATTGCTGCCAGGCGATGGGCTCGACACCATATATCCATCGCCGTCACAATCAAACGCGGTAGGATGGACACACAGCCTTATTGTCATCACCGCGACGGGATGTGCTCACAACCATATGGCCATCGCCGTCACAATCAAATGCAGCGGGATAGACTCACAACCTTATTGTCATCGCTGCCATGGGATGGGCTCACAACGTTATAGCCATCGCTGTAACAATCACAGACAGCGGGAGGAGCTCACAACTTTATAGTGATCGCTGCCACGGGATGGGCTCACAAACTAACAGCCATCATCATCACAATCAAACAGAGAGGGATGGACTCACACCCTTATAGTCCTCCCACCACGGGATGGTCTCACAACCTCATGGCCATCGCCGTCATAATCACGAAGAGCGGGATGAGCACACAACCTTAGAGCGGTCGCAGCCACGCGATGGGCTCAGAAACCTTATATCCATCACCATCACAATCAAATGCAGTGAGATCGACTCACAACCTTATAGTCATCACCATCACGGGATAAGCTCGGAACCTTATAGCCATCACCGTCATAATCACAGATAGTGGGCTGACCTCGCAACCTTATAGTCATCGCCGCCATGGGATGGCCTCACAACCTTATAACCATTGTCGTCTCAATCAAACGCAGTCGGATGGACTCACCGCCTTATAGTCATTGCTGCCGCGGGATGGGTTCACAACCTTATAGCCATCACCGTCACAATCCCAGACAGCGGGATGAGCTCACAACCTTATAGTCATCGCCGTCACATGATGTGCCCACAACCATACAGCCATCGTCGTCACAATCAAACGCAGCGGGATGGACTTACAGCCTTAAAGTCATTGCCATAACGGTATGGGTTCACAACCTTATAGCCATCGGAGTCGCAATCACAAACAGCGGGATGAGCTCACAACCTTATAGTCACCACCGCCACGGGATGGGCTCACAAACTTATAGCCATCACCGTCACAATCAAACGCCGCAAAATGGACTCACAACCTTATAGTCATCACCGTCGTGGTATGGTCTCACAACCTTATAGCCATCGTCGTGACAATCATAGACAGCGGGATGAGCTCACAACCTTAGTGCCGTCCCTGCCATGCGATGGGTCACAACCTTATAGCCATCACCGTCACAATCAAACGTATCGGTATGTACTCACAACCGTAGAGTCATCACCACCATAGGATGGGCTCACAATCTTATAGCCATCGCCAGCATAATCACAGACAGGGGAATGAGCTCACAACCTTATACTCATCACCGCCACGGGATGGTCTCACATCCTTATTTCCATCGTTGTCACAATAAAAAACAATGGGATGGCCTCACAACCTTATAGTCATCGCCTCTACGGGGTGGGTTCACAACATTATAGCCATCGTCGTCACAATCACAGACTGCGGGATGGGCTCGCAACCTTATAGTCATCGCCGCTATGGGATGGGCTCACAACCTTATAGCCATCGCCGTCACAATCAAACGTAGCGGGATGGACTCCCAACCTTATTATCATCGCCACAACGGGATGGGTTCACAACCTTATAGCCATCGAAGTCGCAATCACAAACAGTGGGATGAGCTCACAACCTTATAGTCATCACCGCCACGGGATGGGCTCACAAACTTGTAGCCATCACCGTCACAATCAAACGCAGCAGAATGGACTCGCAACCTTATAGTCATCGCCGCTGTGGGATGGTCTCATAACCTTATAGCCATCGTCGTGACAATCACGGATAGCGTGCTGAGCTCACAACCTTAGCGCCATCCCTGCCATGCGATAGGTCACAACTTATGGCCATCGCCGTCACAATCAAACGCATCGGTATGTACTCACAACCGTAGAGTCATCACCACCATAGGATGGGCTCACAATCTTATAGCCAGCACCAGCACAATCACAGACAGTGGAATGAGCTCACAACCTTATACTCGTCACCGCCACGGGATGGTTGCACATCCTTATATCCATCGTCGTCACAATCTTATATCCATCATCGTCACAATCAAACGCAGTGGGATGGCCTCACAACCTTATAGTCATCGCCTCTACGGGATGGGTTCATAACATTATAGCCATCGCCATCACAATCACTGACAGCGGATGTGCTCGCAACCTTATAGTCATCGCCACTATGGGATGGGCTCTCAACCTTATAGCCATCGCCGTCACAATCAAATGCAGTGGGATAGACTCACAACCTTATAGTCATCGCCACCATGGGATAGGTGCACAACCTTATAGCCATCGGCGTCGCAATCACAAACAGCGGGATGAGCTCACAACCTTATAGTCATCACCGTGACGGGATGGTCTCACAACCTTATAGCCATCGCCGTCACAATCAAACGCAGCAAAATGGACTCACAACCTTAGAGTCATTGCCGCCATGGGATGGGCTCACAACCTTATAGACATCGCCGTCACTATCACAGACAGCGGGATAAGCACACAACCTTATAGTCATTGCAGCTACGGGATGGGCTCACAACCTAACAGCCATCGCCATCATAATCAAACAAAGCGGGACGGACCAATAACCTTATAGACCTCGCCACCACAGAATGGGCACACAAACTTATAGCCATCGCCGTCACAATCAATACTGCGGGATGATCTCACAGCCTTAGAGCCATCACGGCCAAGCGATGGGCCCATAACCTTGTTGCCATCGCGTTCATAATAAAACGTAGCGAGATGGACTCACAACCTTATAGTCATTGCCGCCAGGTGATGGGCTCGACACCTTATAGCCATCGCCGTCACAATCACAGACAGTGGGATGATATCGCAACCTTATAGCCATCGCTGTCACGGGATGGGGTCACAACCTAACAGCCATCGCCATCATAATCAAACAAAGCGGGATGGACCAACAACCTTATAGACCTCACCACCACAGAATGGGCTCACAAACTTATAGCCATCGCCGACACAATCAAGACTGAGGGATGATCTCAGAACCTTAGAGCCATCACGGTCTCAATAAAACGTAGCGAGATGGACTCACAACCTTATAGTCATTGCTGCCAGGCGATGGGCTCGACACCATATATCCATCGCCGTCACAATCAAACGCGGTAGGATGGACACACAGCCTTATTGTCATCACCGCCACGGGATGTGCTCACAACCATATGGCCATCGCCGTCACAATCAAATGCAGCGGGATAGACTCACAACCTTATTGTCATCGCTGCCATGGGATGGGCTCACAACGTTATAGCCATCGCTGTAACAATCACAGACAGCGGGAGGAGCTCACAACTTTATAGTGATCGCTGCCACGGGATGGGCTCACAAACTAACAGCCATCATCATCACAATCAAACAGAGACGGATGGACTCACACCCTTATAGTCCTCCCACCACGGGATGGTCTCACAACCTCATGGCCATCGCCGTCATAATCACGAAGAGCGGGATGAGCACACAACCTTAGAGCGGTCGCAGCCACGCGATGGGCTCAGAAACCTTATATCCATCACCATCACAATCAAATGCAGTGAGATCGACTCACAACCTTATAGTCATCACCATCACGGGATAAGCTCGGAACCTTATAGCCATCACCGTCATAATCACAGATAGTGGGCTGACCTCGCAACCTTATAGTCATCGCCGCCATGGGATGGCCTCACAACCTTATAACCATTGTCGTCTCAATCAAACGCAGTCGGATGGACTCACCGCCTTATAGTCATTGCTGCCGCGGGATGGGTTCACAACCTTATAGCCATCACCATCACAATCCCAGACAGCGGGATGAGCTCACAACCTTATAGTCATCGCCGTCACATGATGTGCCCACAACCATACAGCCATCGTCGTCACAATCAAACGCAGCGGGATGGACTTACAGCCTTAAAGTCATTGCCATAACGGTATGGGTTCACAACCTTATAGCCATCGGAGTCGCAATCACAAACAGCGGGATGAGCTCACAACCTTATAGTCACCACCGCCACGGGATGGGCTCACAAACTTATAGCCATCACCGTCACAATCAAACGCCGCAAAATGGACTCACAACCTTATAGTCATCACCGCCGTGGTATGGTCTCACAACCTTATAGCCATCGTCGTGACAATCATAGACAGCGGGATGAGCTCACAACCTTAGTGCCGTCCCTGCAATGCGATGGGTCACAACCTTATAGCCATCACCGTCACAATCAAACGTATCGGTATGTACTCACAACCTTAGAGTCATCACCACCATGGGATGGGCTCACAATCATATAGCCACCGCCAGCACAATCATAGACAGTGGAATGAGCTCACAACCTTATACTCATCTCCGCCACGGGATGGTCGCACATCCTTATATCCATTGTCGTCACAATCTTATATCCATCATCGTCACAATCAAACGCAGTGGGATGGCCTCACAACCTTATAGTCATCGCCTCTACGGGATGGTTTCACAACATTATAGCCATCGCCATCACAATCACAGACAGCGGGATGTGCTCGCAACCTTATAGTCATCGCCACTATGGGATGGGCTCACAACCTTATAGCGATCGCCGTCACAATCAAACGCAGCGGGATGGACTCACAGCCTTATAGTCATCGCCACCATGGGATGCATTCACAACCTTATAGCCATCGGCGTCGCAATCACAAACAACGGGATGAGCTCACAACCTTATAGTCATCACCGTGACGGGATGGTCTCACAACCTTATAGCCATCGCCGTCACAATCAAATGCGGTGAAATGGACTCACAACCTTAGAGTCATCGCCGCCATGGGATGGCTCACAACCTTATAGCCATCGCCGTCACAATCACAGACAGCGTGAGGAGCTCACAACCTTATAGTAATTACAGCTACGGGATGGGCTCACAACCTAACAGCCATCGCCATCATAATCAAACAAAGCGGGATGGACCAACAACCTTATAGACCTTGCCACCACAGAATGGGCTCACAAACTTATAGCCATCACCGTCACAATCAAGACAGCGAGATGATGTCACAACCTTAAAGCCATCGCGGCCAAGCGATGGGCTCGACCCCTTATAGCCATCGCCATCACAATCACAGACAGTGGGATGATATCGCAACCTTATAGTCATCGCTGTCACGGGATTGGGTCACAACCTAACAGCCATCGCCGTCACAATCAAACAAAGCGGGATGGGCTCACAAGCTTATTGTCATCGCCAACACGGGATGAACTTGCAACCTTATATCCATCGCCGTCACAATCAAACGCAGCAGGATGGACTCACAGCCTTATTGTCATCACCGCCACGGGATGAGCTCAAAATCATATAGCCATCGCCGTCACAGTCAAATGTAGCGGGATGGACTCACAACCTTATAGTCATCACTGCCATGGGATGGGCTCACAACGTTATAGCCATCGTTGTCACAATCACAGACAGCAGGAGGAGCTCACAACCTTATAGTGATTGCTGCCACGGGATGGGCTCACAAACTAACAGCCATCGTCATCATAATCAAATAGAGAGGGATGGACTCACCCCCTTATAGTCCTCGCCACCACGGGATGGTCTCACAACCTCATAGCCATCGCTGTCATAATCACGAAGAGCGGGATGAGCTCACAACCCTAGAGCGGTCGTGGCCATGCGATGGGCTCACAACCTTATATCCATCATCGTCACAATATAATGCAGTGGGATCGACTCACAACGTTATAGTCATCACCACCACGGGATGAGCTCACAACCTTATAGCCATCGCCGTCATAATCACAGATAGTGGGATGAGCTCGCAACCTTATAGTCATCGCCACCATGGGATGGCCTCACATCCTTATAACCATTGTCGTCTCAATCAAACGTAGTGGGATGGATTCACCGCCTTATAGTCATCGCCGGCACGGGATGGGTTCCCAACCTTATAGCCATCGCCGTCACAATCACAGACAGTGGGATAAGCTCACAATCTTATAGTCATCGCCGCCACAGGATGGGCTCAGAAACTTTTAGCCATCGCTATCACGATCAAACGTAGCAAAATGGACTCACAACCTTATAGTCATCGCCACCGTGGGATGGTCTCACAACCTTATAGCCATCGTCGTGACAATCACAGACAGCGGGATGAGCTCACAACCTTTGCGCCATCCTTGCCATGCGATGGGCTCACAACCATATAGCCATCACCGTCACAATCAAACGCATCGGTATGTACTCACAACCTTAGGCTCATCACCACCATGGGATGGGCTCCCAATCTTATAGCCATTGCTAGCACAATCACTTACAGTGGAATAAGCTCACTACCTTATACACATCACCGCCACGGGATGGTCGCACATCCTTATATCTATCTTTGTCACAATCAAATGCACTGGGATGGCCTCACAACCTTATAGTCATCGCCTCTACGGGATGGGTTCACAACATTATAGCCATCGCCATCACAATCACAGACAGCGGGATGAGCTCACAACCTTATAGTCATTGCAGCTACAGGATAGGCTCACAACCTAACAGCCATCGCCATCATAATCAAGCAAAGCAGGATGGACCAACAACCTTAGAGACCTCGTCACCACAGAATGGGCTCGCAAACTTATAGCCATCGCCGTCACAATTAAAGTTGCGGGATGATCTCACAACCTAAGAGCCATCACGGCCAAGCGATGTGCTCACAAACTTGTAGCCATCGCGGTCACTATAAAACGTAGCAAGATGGACTCACAACCTTCTAGTCATTGCCGCCAGGCGATGGGCTCGACACCTTATAGCCATCGCCGTCACAATCACAGACAGTGGGATGATATCGCAATCTTATAGTCATCGCCGTCACAGGATGGGGTCACAACCTAACAGCCATCACCGTCACAATCAAACAAAGTGGGATGGGCTCACAACCTTATTCTCATCGCCAACACGGGATGGGCTCGCAACGTTATATCCATCACCGTCACAATCAAATGCAGCAGGATGGACTCACAGCCTTATTGTCATCATCGCCGCCATGGGATGGGCTCAGAACGTTATAGCCATCGTTATCACAATCAGAGGCATCGGGAGGAGCTCACAACCTTGGAGTGATCGCTGCCACGGGATGGGCTCACAAACTAACTGCCATCGTCATCAAAATCAAACAGAGAGGGATGGACTCACACCCTTATAGTCCCCGCCACCACGGGATAGTCTCACAACCTCATAGCCATCGCCGTCATAATCACGAAGAGCGGGATGAGCTCACAACCCTAGAGCGGTCGCGGCCATGAGATGGGCTCACAACCTTATATCCATCACCGTCACAATCAACTGCAGTGGGATCGACTCATAACCTTATAGTCATCACCATCACGGGATGAGTTCACAACCTTATAGCCATCGCCGTCATATTCACAGATAGTGGGATGAGCTCGCAACCTTATAGTCATTGCCACCATGGGATGGCCTCACAACCTTACAACCATTGTTGTCTCAATCAAACGCAGTGGGATGGACTCACCGCCTTATAGTCATCGACGCCACGGGATGGGTTCCCATCCTTATATCCATCGCTGTCACAATCACAGACAGCGGGATGAGCTCACAACCTTATAGTCATCGCTGCCACAGGATGGGCTCACAAACTTATAGCCATCGCTATCGCCATCGCCATCGCAATCAAACGCAGCAAAATAGGCTCATAACCTTATAGTCATTGCCGCCGTGGGATGGTCTCACAACCTTATAGCCATCGTCGTGACAATCACACACAGCGGGATAAGCTCACAACCTTAGCGCCATCCTGCCATGCGATGGGCTTACAACCTTATAGCCATCGCCGTCGCAATCAAACGCATCGGTATGTACACACAATGTTTGAGTCATCACCACAATGGGATGGGCTCATAATCTTATAGCCATCGCCAGCACAATCACAGACAGTGGAATAAGCTCACAACCTTATACTCATCACCGCCACGGGATGGTCGCACATCCTTATATCCATCGTCATCACAATCTTATATCCATCGCCGTCACAATCAAACAAAGTGGGATGGCCTCACAACCTTATTGTCATCCCCTCTACAGGATGGGTTCACAACATTACCGCCATCGCCATCACAATCACAGACAGCGGGATGTGCTCGCATCCTTATAGTCATCACTGCTATGGGATGGGCTCACAACCTTATAGCCATCGCCATCACAATCAAACGCAGCGGGATGGACTCACAGCCTTATAGTCATCGCCACCATGGGATGGGTTCACAATCTTATAGCCATCAGCATCGCTATCACAAACAGCGGGATGAGCTCACAACCTTATAGTCATCCCCGCGACGGGATGGTCTCACAACCTTATAGCCATCGCCGTCACAATCAAACGCAGCAAAATGGACTCACAACCTTAGAGTCATCGCCGCCATGGGATGGGCTCACAACCTTATAGCGATCGCCGTCACAATCACAGACAGCGGGAGGAGCTCACAACCTTATAGTCATTGCAGCTACAGGATGGGCTCACAACCTAACAGCCATCGCCATCATAATCAAACAAAGCGGGATGGACCAACAACCTTATAGACCTCGCCACCACAGAATTGGCTCACAAACTTATAGCCATCGCCATCACAATCAAAACTGCGGGATGATCTCACTACCTTAGAGCCATCGCGGCCAAGCGATGGGCTCACAACCTTGTAGCCATCGCGGTAACAATAAAACGTAGTGAGATGGACTCACAACCTTATAGTCATTGTCGCCAGGCGATGGGCTCGACACCTTATAGCCATCGCCGTCACAATCGCAGACAGTGTGATGATATCGCAACCTTATAGTCATCGCGGTCACGGGATAGGGTCACAACCTAACAGCGATCGTCGTCACAATCAAACAAAGTGGGACGGGCTCACAACTATATAGTCATCGTCAACACAGGATTGGCTCACAACCTTATATTCATCACCGTCACAACCAAATGCAGCAAGATGGACTCACAGCCTTATTGTCATCACCGCCACGGAATGAGCTCACAACCATATAGCCATTGCCGTCACAATCAAATACAGCGAGATGGACTCATAACCTTATAGTCATCGCCGCCATGAGATGGTCTCACAACGTTATAGCCATCACTGTCACAATCACAGACAGCTGGAGGAGCTCACAACCTTATAGTGATCGCTGCCGCGGGATGGGCTCACAAACTAACAGCCATCATCATCACAATCAAACAGAGAGGGATGGACTCACACCTTTATAGTCCTCACCACCACGGGATGGTCTCACAACCTCATAGCCATCGCCTTCATAATCACGAAGAGCGGGATGAGCTCACAACCTTAGAGCGGTCGTGGCCATACGATGAGCTCACAACCTTATAGCCATCCCCGTCATAATCACAGATAGTGGGATGAGCTCGCAACCTTATAGTCATCGCCGCCATGGGATGGCCTTACAACCTTATAACCATTGCCGTCTCAATCAAACGCAGTGGGATGGACTCACCGTCTTATAGTCACCCCGCCGCAGGATGGGTTCACAACCTTATAGCAATCGCCGTCCCAATCACAGACAGCGGGATGAGCTCACAACCTTATAGTCATCGCCGCCACAAGAATGGGCTCACAACCTTATAGCCATCGCCGTCACAATCAAACGCAGCGGGATAGACTCACAGCCTTATAGCTGTCGCCGTCACAATCAAACGCAGCGGGACTCACAGCCTTATAGCTGTCGCCGTCACAATCAAACGCAGCGGGGTGGACTCACAGCCTTATAGTCATTGCTTCCACGCGATGGGTTCACAACCTTATAGCCATCACAGTCACAATCACAGACAGCGGGATGATCTCACAACCTTATAGCCATTGTCGCCACGGGAGGGGGCTCACAACCTTATAGCCATCGCCCTCACAATCAAATGCAGTGGGATGGACTCACAACCTTATATTTATCACCGCATTGGGTTGGGCTCACAACTTTATAGGCATCACCGTCACAATCACAGACAGCGGGAGGAGCTCACATCCTTATGGTCATCGCGGCCAAGGAATGGGCTCACAACCTAACAGCCAACGCTGTCACAAACAAACAAAGCAGGATGGACTCACAACCTTATAGTCCCCGCCGCCACGGGATGGACTCACAACCTCATAGTCATTGCCGCCAGGCGATGGGCTCGCAACCTTATAGCCATCTCCATCACAATCACAGAATGCGGGGTAAGCTCTCAACCTTATAGTCATCGCTGCCACGGGATGGGCTCGCAACCTAACAACCATCGCCGTCACAATCAATGAAAGTAGGATGGACTCACAACCTTGTCGTCCTAGCCGCCCCGGGATGGGGTCACAACCTTACATCCATCGCCGTCACAATCAAATGCAGCGGGATGGACTCACAACCTTAGAGTCATCACCACCACGGGATGGGCTCACAACCTTATAGCTGTCGCTGTCACAATCACTGACTGCGGAATGAGCACACAACCAGATAGTCCTCACTGCACGGTATGGTCTCATATCCTTATATCCATCGCCGTCACCATCAAACGTAGCGGGATGAAATTACAACGTTATAGTCATTGCCGCCATGGGATGGGCTCACAACCTTATAGCTATCACCGTCACAATCAACTGCAGCGGGATGGACACACAGCCTTATAGTCATCACCGCCATGGGATCGATCCACAACTTTATAGCCATCACCGTCCCAATCACAGATAATGGGATGAGCTCACAACCTTATAGTCATCGTCTCCACGGGATGGGCTCACAACCTTATAGCCATCGCCGTCACAATCAAACACAGTGGGTTGGACTCACAACCTTATTGTCATCGCCGCCTTGGGTTGGGCTCACAACTTTATGGCCATCACCGTCACAATCGCAGACAGCGGGAGGAGCTCACAACCTTATGGTCATCGCGGCCAAGGGATGGGCTCACAACCTAACAGCCATCGCCATCACAAACAAACAAAGCAGGATGGACTCAAAACCTTATAGTCCTTGCCGCCAAGGGATGGGCTCACAACCTTATAGCCATTGCCGTCACTATCACAGACAGCGGTAAGAGCTCACAACCTTAGAGCAATCGCTGCCATGCGATGGGCTCACAACCTTTTAGCCATCGCCGTCACAATTAAACGCATCAGGATGGACTCACAACCTCATAGTCATTGCCACCAAGGGATGCACTCGTAACCTTATTGCAATCGTCGTCACAATCACAGAGAGCGAGATAAGCACGCAACCTTACAGTCATCGCTGCCACGGGATGGGCTCGCAACCTAACAGCCATTGCCTTTACAATCAAAGAAAGCTGGATGGCCTCACAACCTTGTAGTCCTGGCCGCCCCGGGATGGGGTCACAACCTTACATCCATCGCCGTCACAATCAAATGCATCGGGATGGACTCAAAACCTTATAGTCATCACCGCCACTGGTTGGGATCACAACCTTATAGCCATCACTGTCACAATCGCAGCGGGATGGACTCACAACCTTAGAGTCATCGCCACCATGGGATGGGCTCACAACCTTATAGCTGTCACTGTCACAATCACAGACTACAGAATGAGCTCACAACCATATAGTCATCACCGCCACGGGATGGTCTCACATCCTTATATCGATCGCCGTCACCATCAAACGCAGCGGGATGGACTTACAACCTTATAGTCATCGCCACCATGGGATAGGCTCACAACCTTATAGCCATCGCCGTCACAATCAAACGCAGCGGGATGGACACACAGCCTTATAGTCATCACCGCCACGGGATAGGTTCACAACCTTATAGCCATCACCGTCACAATCACAGATAATGGGATGAGCTCCCAACCTTACAACCCTCGCCTCCACAGGATGCGCTCACAACCTTATAGTCATCGCCGTCACAATCCAGATAGCAGGATGAGTTCACAACCTTATAGCCATCCTGACCATGCGATGGGCTCACAACTTTGTAGCCATCACCGTCACAATCAAACGTAGCAAGATGGACTCACAACCTTATAGTCAATGCCGCCAGGCGATGGGCTCGCAACCTTATAGCCATCGCCGTCATAATCGCAGACAGCGGGAGGAGATCGCAAGCTTATAGTCATCGTTGCCACCGGAAGGGTTCATATCTTAACAGCCATCGCCGTCACAATCAAACAAAGCAGGATGGACTCACAACCTTATAGTCCTCGCCAACCCGGGATGGGCTCACAACCTTATAGCCATCGCCGTCACAATCAAATGCAGTGGGATGGACTCACAACCTTATAGTCAACGTCGCCATGGGATAGGCTCACAACGTTATAACCATTGCTGTCACAATCACAGACAGCGGGAGGAGCTCACAACCTTATAGTAATCGCTGCCACAAAATGTCCTCACAACCTAACAGCCGTCACCACCACATTAAACAAAGCGGGATGGACTCACAACCTTATAGTCCTCACCGCCACGAGATGGTCTCACAACCACATAGCCATCGCCGTAACAATCACAGAGAGTGGGATGAGCTCACAACCTTAGCGAAGTCGTGGCCATGCGATGGGCTCACAAATCCATCGCCGTCCTAATCAAATGCAGTGGGTTTGACTCACAATCTTATAGTCAACACCACCACGGGATGGGCTAACAACGTTATAACCATCGTCGTCATAATCACAGACAATGGGATGAGCTCACAACCTTATAGTCATTGCCGCCAAAGGATAGGCTCACAACCTTATAACCATTGCCGTCACAATCAAACGCAGTGGGATGGACTCCCCGCCTTATAGTTATCGCCGCCGCGGGATGGGTTCGCAACTTTATAGCCATCACCGTCACAGTCACAGACAGTGGGATGAGCTCACAACCTTATAGTCATCGCTGCCGCAGGATGGGCTCACATCCTTATGGCCATCGCCGTCACAATCAAATGCAGCTGGATGGACTCACAACCTTATAGTCATTGCCAACCCAGGATGGGCTCACAACCTTATATCCATCGCCGTCACAATCAAACGCAGCGGGATGGACTCACAGCCTTTTTGTCATCGCTACCACGGGATGAGCTCACAACCATATAGCCATCGCTATCACAATCAAATGCAGCGAGATAGACTCACAACCTTATAGTCATTGCCGCCATGAGATGGGCTCACAACGTTATAGCCATCGCTGTCATAATCACAGACAGCGGGAGGAGCTCACAACCTTATAGTCATCACTGCCACGGATGGGCTCACAACCTAACAGCCATCGCCGTCACAATAAAACATAGTGGGATGGACTAACAACCTTATAGTCCTCGCCGCCATGAGATGGTCTCACAACCTCATAGCCATCGCCGTCATAATCACGAAGAGCGGGATGAGCTCACAACCTTAAAGGAATCACGGCCATGCGATGGGCTCACAACCTTATATCCATCACCGTCACAATCAAATGTAGTGGGATCGACTCACAACCTTATAGTCATCACAACCATGGGATGGGCTCACAACCTTATAGTCATTGGCGTCATAATGACAGATAGTGGCATGAGCTCGCAACCTTATAGTCATCGCCGCCAAGGGATGGCCTCACAACCATATAACCATTACCTTCTCAATCAAACGCAGTGGGATGGACTCACCGCCTTATAGTCATCACCGCCGCGCGATGGGTTCACAACCTTATAGCCATCGCCGTCCCAATCACAGACAGCAGGATGAGCTCACAAACTTATAGTCATCGTAGCAACAGGATGGGCTCACAACCTTATAGTCATCGCCGTCACGGGATAGGAACCTTATAGTCATCACCGCCACGAGTTGGGCTCACAAGCTTAATGCCATCACCAACACAATCACAGACAGCGGGATGAGCTCGCAACATTATAGTCATCGCCGCCGTCGGATAGACTCACAACCTTATAGCCATCGCTGTCACAATCAAATGTCGTGGGATGGACTCACAACCTTAAAGTCATCGCCACCACGGGATGGGCTCACAACCTTATCACCATCGCCGTCATAATCAAACGCAGCGGGATGGACTTACATCCTTATTGTCATCGTCGCTACGGGATGGGTTCACAACCTTATATCCATCACCATCACAATCACAGACAGCGGGTTGAGCTCGCAAGCTTATAGTCATCGACGCCATAGGATGGGCTCACAACCTTATAGCCATCGCCGTCACAATCAAACATAGCGGGATGGACTCATAGCCTTATAGTCATCACCGCCACGGGATAGGTTCACAACCTTATAGCTATTATCGTCACAATCACAGACAACGTGATGTGCTCACAACCTTATAGTCCTCGCCGCCACAGGGTGGGCTCATAAACATATAGCCATCACCGTCACAATCAAGACAACGGGATGAGTTCACAACCTTAGAGCCATCGCGGCCATGCGATGGGCTCACAACCTCATAGTCATTGCCACCAGGAGATGGGCTCGTAACTTATAGCCATCGCCGTAACAATCACAGACAGTGGGATGAGCTCGCAACCTTATAGTCACCTGGGAATGCACTCACAACCTTATAGTCCTCACCGTCACTATCATATATAGCGGGATGAGCTCACAACCTTATAGTCATCACCACGGGATGGGCTCACAACCTTATAGCCATCGTCGTCACAATCAAACACAGCGGGATGGCCTCACAACCTTATAGCCATCGCCACCACGGGATGGGCTCATAACATTATAGCCATCTCCATCACAGTCAGAAATAGCGGGATGAGCTCACAACCTTATAGTCTTCGACGCCACGGGATGGACTCTTAATTTTTTAGCCGTTCCCATCATAATCAAACGTAGCGGGAAGGACTCAATACCTAATAGTCATTGTCGCCACAGGTTGGGCACACAACCTTATTGCCATCGCCATCATAACCATAGATAGTGGGATGAGCTCACAACCTTATTGTCATCATCGCCACGGGATGGGTTCAGAACCTTATATCCATTGCCGTCACAATCACCGACTGCAAGATGAGCTCCCAACCTTATCGTCATCGCCACCACAGGTTGGGCTCACAACCTTATAGCCTTCACTGTCACAATCTCTGACAACAGGAAGAGCTCACAACTTTATAGTCATTGCCGCCAGGGGATGGGCTCACAACCTTTAACCAACGCCATCGCAATCAAACGTAGCAGAATGGACTCACAACCTTACAGTCAATGCCACCTGGGGGTGGGCTCACAACCATATAGCCATTGCCATCATAATGACAAACAGCGGGATGAGTTCGCAACCTTATAGTTATCGCCGCCATGGGATGGGTTCGTAAGCTTATAGCCATATTCGTCGCAATCAAATGCAGTGGGATGGACTCACAACCTTATAGTTATTCCACCACGGGATGGGCTCACAACCTCATAGCCATCGCCGTAACAATCGCAGACTGCGGGATGTGCTTGAAACCTTATAGTCATCACCACCATGGGATGAGCTCACAACCTTTTAGCCATCTCCGTCACAATCAAACGCAGTAGGATGGACTTAAACCTTACTGTCATCAGCGCTAGGGGATGGGCTCATAACCATATAGCCATCGCCGTCACAATCATTGACAGCGGGATGAGCTCACAACCTTATAGACATCGCCGCCATGGGATGGGCTCATAACATACTGCCATCGTCGTCACAATCAAACACAGCGGGATGGACTCACAACCTTATAGTCATTTCCACCACGGGATGGACTCAAAACTTCGTAGCCATCCCCGTCACAATCACAGATAGCGGGATGTGCTCGCAACTTATTGTCATCGGCGCCGCGGGATGGGCTCACAATTTTACCGTAGTGGCTGTCATATTCAAATGTATCGAGATGGACTCATAACCTTATAGTCATTGCCGCCACAATTACAGACACGGGATGAGCTCACAACGTATAGTCATCGACGCCACCGGATGGGTTCACAACCTTATATCCATCGTCGTCACAATCATAGACAGCGGGATGAGCTCACAACCTTATAGTCGTCGCCGCCATGGGATGTGCTCATAACTTTATAGCCATCGCCTTCAGAATCACAGACGACATGATTAGCTCACAACCTTATAGTCATCACCGCCACGAGATGGGTCACAAATTTATAGCCATCACCGTCACAATCACTGACAGAGGGATGAGCTCTCTACCATATAGTCATCACCGCCAGGGGATGGGCTCACAACTTGTAGCCATCGCGGTCACAATCAAACGTAGTGGGATAGACTTGCAACCTTATAGTCATTGCCGCCACAGGATGGGATCACAACCTTATAGTCATCACCGTCATAATCAAATGCAGCGGGATGGACTCACAACCTTATAGTCATCGCCGCCACGGGATGGCATTAAAACTTTATAGGGATTGCCGTCACAACCACTGATAGTGGGTTAGGCTCACAACATTATAGTTATCGCACCACGGGATGGGCTCGCAACTTTATAGCCATCGTCATCCCAATCACAGACAGCGGGATGAGCTCAACACCTTATCATCATCGCCAGGGGATGGGCTCACAACCTTATAGTCATCGTCGTCACAATCAAACACAGCGGGTTGGCCTCACTATGTTATAGTCATCGCCACTACAGGATGGGCTCATAACATTATAGCCATCTCCGTCACAATCATAAATAGCGGGATGAGCTCACAACCTTATAGTCATTACTGCCACGGGATGGGCTCATAATTTTATAGCCGTCCCCATCATAATCAAACGTAACGGGATGGACTCACAACCTAATAGTCATCGCCACCAGGGGATGGGCACACAACCTTACGGCCATCGCCATCACAATCACAGATAGTGGGTTGAGCTCACAACCTTATCGTCATCACCGCCACGAGTGGGCTCACAATTTTGTAGCAGTCGCCATCACAATCAAACGCAGCGGGATGGACTCACAACCTTATTGCCATCGCCATTACAATCACAGACAGCGGGATGAGCTCGTAACCTTATAGTTATCACCGCCACAGGTTGGGCTCACAACCTTATAGCCATCACCGTCACAATCTCTGACAACAGGATGAGCTCACAACTTTATAGTCATCGCCGCCAAGGGATGGGCTCACAACCTTACAGCCAACACCGTCGCAATCAAATGTAGAAGGATGGACTCACAACCTTACAGTCATTGCCACATAGGGATGGGCTCATAACCTTATAGCCATTGCCGTCATAATGACAGACATCGGGATGGGCTAACAATCTTATAGCCATCGCCGTCATAATCAAATGTAGCGGGATGGACACGTAACCTTATAGTCATCGCCGTCACAGGATGGGCTCAAAACTTTATAGCCATCGCCGTCACAATCACTGATAGTGGGATGGGCTCACAACCTTATAGCCATCCCCGTCCCAATCACAGACGGCGGGATGAGCTCGTAACCTTATAGTCATCGCCGCCACGGGATGGGCTCACAACCTTATAGCCATCACCATCATAATCACAGACAGCGGGATGAGCTCACAACCTTATAGTCATCACTGTGATGGGATGGGCTCACAACCTTATAGCCGTCATCATCACAATCAAACATAGCAGGATGGACTCACAACCTTATAGTCATCGCCGTCATAATCAATGATAGTAGGGATAAGCTCATAACCATAGCGGCATCGCCGGCACGGGATGAGCTCAAAATTTTATAGTCGTCACCATCATAATCAAGCGCAGTGGGATGAACGTGGCGGCGATGACTATAAGGTTGTGAGTCAATCTAGATATGTTTAGTTGTGATGGCGATGGCTATAAGGTTGTGAGCCCATCCCATGGCGGCGAAGAGTATAAGGTTGCGAGTCATCCCGCTGTCTGTGATTGAAACAGCGATGGCTATAAGGTTGTGAGCCCATCCCGTGGCGGCGATGACTATAAGGTTGTGAGTCCATCCAGATGCGTTTGATTGTGACGGCGATGGCTATAAGGTTGTGAGCCCATCCATGGCGGCAATGACTATAAGGTTGTGACTCCATCCCGCTACATTTCATTGTGACGGCGACGAAAATAAGGTTCTGTGCCCATCAAGTGGTGGCGATGACTATACGGATGTGAGTCCACCCCACTGCATTTGATTGGGACGGTGTTGTGAGCCCATCCATGGCAGTGATGACTATAAGGTTGTGATCACATCCCGTGGCGGCGATGACTATAAGGCTGTGAGTCCATCCCACTGCATTTGATTATGACTACGATGGCTATAAGGTTGTGAACCCATCCCGTGGCGGCGATGACTATAAGGCTGTGAGTCTATCCCACTACATTTGATTATGACTGCGATGGCTACAAGGTTTTGAGCCCATCCCATGGTGGCGATGACTATAAGGTAACGAGTCCATCCCACTGCGTTTTATTGTGACGACGAAGGATATAAGGTTCTGAACCCATCGCATGGCAACGATGACTCTAAGGTGGTGAGCTCATCCCGCTGTCTGTGATTGTGTCGGCGATGGCTATAAGGTTGTGAGCCCATCCCGTGGCGGCGAGGACTATAAGGTTGTCAGTCCATCCCGCTTTTTTTGATTGTGACGGCGATGGCTGTTAGGTTGTGAGCCCATCCCTTGGCAGCGATGACTATAAGGTTGTGAGCTCCTCCCGCTGTCTGTGATTGTGACGGCGATGGCTATAAAGTTGTGAGCCCATCCCATGGTGGCGATGACTATAAGGTTGTGAGTCCATCCCACTGCTATTGATTGTGATGGTGATGACTATAAGTTTGTGAGCCCATCCCATGGCAGCGATGACTATAAGGTTGTGAGCTCATCCCGCTATCTGTAATTGTGACGACGATGGCTATAAGGTTGTCAACCCATCACGTGGCGTCGATGACTATAACGCTGTGAGTCCATCCCGCTGCGTTTGATTGTGTCGGCGATGGCTATAAGGTTGTGAGCCCATCCCATGGTGGCGATGACTATAAGGTTACGAGCTAATCCCGCTGTCTGTGATTATGACGGCGATGGCTATAAGACTATGAGCCCATCCCATGGCGGTGATGACTATAAGGTTGTGAGTCCATCCCGCTGCGTTTGATTATGACGATGATGGATATAAGGTTGTGAGCCCATCCCTTGGCGACGGGGACTATAAGGTTGTGAGTCCATCCCGCTTTGTTTTATTGTGACGGCGATGGCTGTTAGGTTGTGAGCCCATCTCGTGGCAGCGATGACTATAAGGTTATGAGCTCCTCCCATTGTTTGTGATTTTGACGGTGATGGCTATAAGGTTGTGAGCCCATACCATGGCGGCGATTACTATAAGGTTTGAGTCCATCCCGCTGCGTTTGATAGTGACGGTGACGGCTATAAGAATATGAGCCCATCCCGTGGCAACGAGGACTATAAGGTTGTGAGTCCATACCTCTTCGTTTGATTGTGATGGCGATGAAAGTTGGGTTGTGAGCCCATCCCCTAGCAGCGATGGCTATAAGGTTGTGAGCTCCTCCCGCTATCTGTGATTGTGACATGGATGGCTAGAAGGTTGTGTGCCCATCGCATGGTGACGATGACTATAAGGTTGTGAGCTCATTCCGCTGTCTGTGATTGTAACAGCGATGGTTTTAAGGTTGAACCCATCATCTGGCGGTGATGACTATAAGGTTGTGAGTCCATCACACTGCATTTGATTATGATGAAGATGGCTATATGGTGGTGAGCCCATCCCGTGGCAGCGAAGACGATAACGTTACGAGCTCATCCCACTATCTGTGATTGTGATGGCGATGGCTATAAGGTTGTGAGCTCATCCGGTGGCGGCGATGACTTTAAGCTTGTGAGCTCATTCCACTGTCTAAGATTATGACGATGATGGCTATAAGGTTGTGAACCCATCTCATAGCGGTGATGACTATAAGGTTGTGAGTCCATCCCGCTGCGTTTGATTATGACGGCGAAGGCTATAAGGTTGTGAGCCTATCCCGTGGCAGCGAAGACTATAAGGTTGTGAGCTCATCCCGCTGTCTTTGACTATGACGGCGATGGCTATAAGGTTGTAAACCCATCCCATGGTGGCGATGACTACAAGGTTGTTTGTCCATCCGGCTGCGTTTGATTATGACAGTGATGGCTATATGGTTGCGAGCTCATCCTGCTATTTGTGATTGTGACGACGATGGCTATAAAGTTGTGAGCGCATATCGCTGTCTGTAATTATGACGACGATGGCTATAAGGTTATGAGCCCATCCCATGGAGGCGATGACTATAAGGTTGTGAGCTCATCCCGCTGTCTGTGATTGTGACAGCGATGGCTTTAAGGCTGTGTACCCATCCTATGGCGATGATTACTATAAGGTTGTGTGTCCATCCCGCTACGTTTCCTTATGACGGAGATGGCTATAAGGTTGTGAGCCCATCCCGTGGCTGCGAATACTATAAGGTTGCGAGCACATCCTGTTGTTTGTGCTTGTGTCCGCGATGGCTTTAAGGTTGTGAGCCCATCGTATGGCGGCGATGACAATAAGGTTGTGAGTCCATTACGCTGCGTTTGATTATAACGGCGATGGCTATAAGGTTGTGAGCCCATCACATGGTGGCGATGGCTCAAAAGTTGAAAGCTCATCCCGCTGTCTGTGATTGTGATGACGATGTTTATAAGTTTGTGAGCCCATCCCATGGTGGTGAGGACTATAAGGTTGTGAGTCCATCCCACTTCGTTTTTTTGTGACGGCGATGGCTCTTAGGTTGTGAGCCCATCCCGTGGTATTGGTGACTATAAGGTTGTGAGCTTCTCCTGCTGTATGTGATTGTGACGGCGATGGATATAAGTTTTTGAGCCCATCCCATTGCGGCGATGACTATAAGGTTGTGTCTCCATCCTTCTGCTTTTGATTGTGACGGTGATTGCTATAAGTTTGTGAGCCCACCGCATGGCAGTGATGGCTCTAAGGTTGTGAGCTCATCCGGCAGTTTGCTGTTGTGACGGCGATGGCTATAAGGTTGTGAGCCCACATCTTGTTACTTCAACTATCTTCTCCATCTCTAAAATTCACGTAGTTGTCTACACTAGACCATTTCCCTTCCGTGAAATTTCACCCGGGCAGGCATCTTGACAGTCTCGAGATCTACACTCTTTTCTTCCTTTTACTGGGCTGTCATAATAGCAGCCACCGGTCGTACTTTTAGAACTCCCATAATCTTTTTATAGAAGTGTCACTAACTTTTTCTGAAGGTCTTCTTGACCTAATACCGCTCCCTGCTTATTTCTTCCACTTACGTCCTCAACATTCATCATAATCACTTCTATTGAGGGTCTCTCTCTCGTCTTTTCGAGGAAGGAGTAGCACAATAATTAAAATTGCACACCATAATATTAACCATCCCGCGCAGATAGCTAATGGTTTTTCATCATTAAACGACATTTTTCTACACTAGTATGTAAATGATACTAATTCCCCATCACCCTTCTCCTTCTCAATAACAACTTTAGGTCCGACTTCAAAAGTGGACTCCACCCCTACCCGTACACCTCATCAACCTCAGAGAAGCCATAACGCTCCTTCAACAATTTCAGGTTTTGGGACCATCTGCATACTGGCATCCACCGTCTCCATTAATATCTAATTCGATACTTACTTCTTATCCTTTCATTCAACTTTCATTCTCTCAGTCGTTTAGTTAATACCGCTTGTTTGGGACTTGACTGAACTTGTCGATGAGTCCCATTTTCCTCATCATTTGGAAGTACTTTTTCCTCCAAAATCTCATAAAAATTCTACTCATTCTCACTCTCGGCTCTTCATCTCTCCATTCACGGTTTACACAATAAAAGTGCTCAACCATAAACATCTTTCTCTACCAGGTCCTTTTATTTCAATTTCTACTGGACCTCGATTTGGTTGTTTCAACCCAAATTCCATCTCGTCTATATTCTTATCAGGATCTCTTTTTTTTTGAGATCCGACACCACCACAACCTTATTATCATCAAACCACTCTTCTAAAACTAGATCAACCAACTCTTTCTTCTCTTCCTAGCATCAATAGCCGGAATGCTGAGGTCATAATATATATACCGTACCCAACCTCAACCCACATATCTTAACCATCCTCCTAGTTCAGTCAAATCATCAAGATTCTTCTTCTACTTCTCTCATTGACAATTTAGGCCTTCCACCAGACACTTCAAAAGTCTATAGAATCATTTGCCTAAGCTCTGATACCAACTTGCGACACCCTCAACCTAGGTGAAGTCACCAAGCTGAGTTATCGACCATAATTACACTTAAAAGCCTGTGTTGAAATACAGAGCAACTACATCCTCTTACTCATACGTCGTGAATAGACGCTCCAAAATGCATCCTTACAAAAATTTTCCTTACCAACATACATCATACTGCAGCGGAAGACTTTCAAATCTCTAAACAACACAAATCGTTACAACCTAATATACGACTGTAGTCGTGT
Organism: Escallonia herrerae; assembly: GCA_033070095.1. Lineage (NCBI taxonomy): Eukaryota > Viridiplantae > Streptophyta > Magnoliopsida > Escalloniales > Escalloniaceae > Escallonia > Escallonia herrerae. The sequence continues at coordinate 72,120 of JAVXUP010001909.1, read as the reverse complement.
GACCCTTATCAACCTATCTCGCAGTTCAAACTTTATCTCACCATTTCCAGCTTGTCTTACCTCATACAACTTATCCCCTTGCTTAACTCTTCTAGCTTGTTTCTCTTCCCTTTTCTAGAGGGTTCTCCTTGATCGACCTTATAGCCTGCACAATACAACATAAGGAATGAGCGCAAATCGCCCAGTAAAGACAACACGGAGAGTATCGCGTACAAATGGTTCAAGAGACTCAGAGGAATAATGATCATCTCAACGATAACAATGAATCAAGAGTAGTCAATAAGTTCCAGCATCAACATAACGTGTCAAACGATAATTTTTTTCTTTCGTTAGACTGAGCGGCTTTAAGGCCCAACAGAATAGCATTATTGCCACCTCCTCACGGGACAAGACTGACTGATTGACAGACTGACTGACTGACTGACTGACTATGCAAGTGAACACTAAAATAGGAAATTGAAAAGATAAACATCAAAGAAATACAAGTCATTAAATTCATTAACATCATAAGAAAATCAAATGCAATGCAACCCAGATACGACAAACTAGACTTGTCCAGACTTGACTCGTGCGCCCTACATCCTCTTTGCCAGTGATCATATTTCACAAGCCATCCTCCTCATATAGATGTCCCATTTTACGGGATGTTCATCTCAGTCTCAAGTAATTAAAAGAGACACTGTCAACAGGCAAGGAACTCATTTAGAGTGATTTCCCTAACCCCCCCTTACAACCAAGCAACAAGACATCATCAACGGGGCAGACTAAGGGAAAATTTCTTCCACCTTATGTCCTCATCAACAAAGCTCAACAAGGAATACCGGATTAGAAGATCAACCGGTGTTCAGACCCAACAACATGAGTTCAACGTGACATCATCAACAGGGCAGACTCGGGAGAAATTTGCCGCAAGCCCTCAATAGCTTTCTTACGTAAGAGAAATGTCGGTTATCAATAAGTGCCGACATTTCACAACAGCAACGCAAGGATCACCACAGCATCATTCTCAACGATAGGGCGGACTTGGGAGAAGTTACCACAAGTCCTCAATGGTGTTCTCAAAGAAAAGAGATATCGGCTATCAATAATTGCCGGCATCTCACAACCACCACACAACAACCCTACACAACATCATCATCCACTTCAGGTATGCTAATCAAATCAAGTCATAGCATACTAGGACACCCATCATCCTCACTAAATTCTATCAACAGGGCAGACTAAGGGAATTTCTTTTATCCTAAGTCCTCAACAGCACAATTCAAATAAATATACGTATACCGGTCGCAATGACTACCGGCTTCTAATCATAATAACAAGAATTCAACAACACATCATCAACATGGCATGCTAATCGAAACAATGAATTAGCATATGAGAACCGCATTGTCCTTACCTGATTGGTTTATAGTCGAAGCACCTCGCAATCTTTGATCGCAACGAGCTGCATCACCTAGTCAAATAATACTCTGCTCGTTAGACATCATTCAACATATACACACTCCTTATTATACTCCTACCCCTTTAACCGCTAATAGCGTCTTACGATAGCTAGTTAATTCGATCCGATAATCGGATCATTGATCTAGCCTTATCGACTTATTATCGATAATAACCCTCAGTTTAGACATACTACCACTATTCCTCGCTACCCACCCCCCCGAACGCTCAATTATGTGTGTTCTCAAAAATTTAACGCCAACATGGTAAATTACCAAAATACCCCCTGACGGCCGCTACATCACCATCACCCCAAAACCACTTTTTAGATGTACTGCATCATTTATAGACCAAATATTCCATCAAAAAATTTTAAAGGAAAAATTACCAAAACACCCCCTCTAGGCGTCAAATTACCAAAGCGCCCCCGGGATTCACTATCACCACAATGCCCCCCGAATCAGCTTCAAAACAACCTTTTAGGTGTTTTACAACTCTTTCTGGACTAAAAAGTCTTCTGAAAAACTTTATCAAAAAATTACCAAAATACCCCTGACGGTTCCCGGCATAAAAAAATCTCAAAAGCGCTTTAAAATGCTATTTTAGGCTTCCTGAATTCATTCTTGAGCTAAAAACTAATTTACAGAATTTTCGCCCAAAAATCCCGAACCGGTGTCCGGACCGAGCGCTTAAAAGCCCGTTCGGCCAAAAATAGCTAACGATTTTGGAATCACCGGAAATCTTGAGAAATAGAACTTCATAGTATCTTAAGATCGCCATAAAATGTTCACCAAAAAATGCGCTAGTTTGATATTTTAAATTTCATCATAAAGTTTCGAACATCTTGTATCCGTTCACCCCCTTCCCAATCTCGAAAAAATCTGAAATTTTTCCACGATACAGGTCTCCTAAAAATAACTAGGGTCTTTTTTTCGTACTTTGGCTAAATCTGGCTCTAAATTCTTTTAAAAATTCGTGTTCAACCTGCTCAACTAATTTCCACTTTTAGTGACACTTACGGTTACTATTCACTTAAATTTTGGATTAAAACGTACACTGTTCACCATGTTCTTCTTCTTCCTCCTCACAGCCACGTCTCATCTCCTCTGGCCATGGATTTTATTCTTCCTTCAGCCCCCAATTCGATTTATGCACCCACATACACCTCTACCACATTTCCATTCTCCCTCACCACTCACCTAGCCTCCCCCCTTCCCTCATTTTCCCCTTCCTCCACCATTTTTTTTTCTGCACCCACGCATGGCAGCGCACGGCAGCAGCACCAGCTGCTGCCCACTCCTTCTTCCTCTCCCCTTTCCCATTTTTTGCACCCCCACGGGCAACAACTACTCCCCGGGCCCCTAGCAGCCCTTCCCACGGCTACTTCCCTTCCCCCTTCACTTTTCCTCCATCCCCGAGCCCTCCTGCACCCACACGGCAGCAGCACCAGCTGATGTGTTATCCCTTTTTCTCGTCCCTTCCTCCTTCCAAACATCAGCAGGGCACTAGCCCGTTAACCATGCACGCCAGCTGCCCTCCCCACGGCTGCTTCTTCCTTCCCCTCACTCCCCTACGCACCACCTACTCAGGCACACACAGTGCACTCACTTACAACCCACACAGCTCACCCCTAACCAAAAACACCCACTAGACTACATAGTTTTACCCAGCTCAATTATGTATATAAAGAGAGAGAGATTACCTTGAGGCCTTGTCAAATTTTTTTTCTTCTTTCCTCTCTGTTTCTCTCTTCTTTCTTCTCCCCAAGCTTTTTCTTCTTCCCCCTGTTTCTTCTCTTCTTTGTTTCTGGTTTGCTCTTCTCTGTTTTGTTGTTTTCCTCTTTCTTTCTTTCTTTTTTCATTTTTTTCTTTTCCCATAGCCAAGCCTGTTCTTCTTCTTCCTCTCTCTTTTTCTTTTCTCTGTTTGCTTCCGTCCTCTCGATTTCTTGCTTCTTAGTCTGCTTCTCTCCTTTTCTCTTTTTGTTTTCTTTTCTTCTCATCCGGAACTTCCCAATTCCCAAGACCCAATATTAAATCTTTTAAGTTGCTTAGTCAATCTAAGCTTAGCAGGAGGTGGCATCCCCTTATCCAAAAATTCTGAAAAGTTGGCACATAAGGCTAAGTTTCCAAAAATTACAAATTAGCCCCTCAATTTCCAAAATTTACAAAATCACCCCAGAAGTTTCAAAAATTATACCCTTGCCCCTAACTTTTCAAAAATATCTTTTGACCCCGCAGGCTAAACTAACCTCTCATTTTATTCAAATTAGCCGATTATCGATAAAAATGATAATATCAATAGAAATAATACCCTCGATTAATCTAATTCTTGATTAGATCAAATCAGGGTATTACAGTGAGCCCATCGTATGGCTATGATGCCTCTAAGGTTGTGAGCTCATCCCGCTGTCTGTGATTGTGAAGGCGATAGCTACAAGGTTGTGAACCCATTTCGTTGCGGCAATGACTATAAGGCTGTGAGTCCATCCCGCTGCGTTTGATTATGACGGCGATGGCTGTTAGGTTGGGAGCCCGTCCAGTGGCAACAATGGCTATAAGGTTGCGACCTCATCCAGCTGTTTGTGATTGAGACGGTGATGGCTATACGGTTGTGAGTCCATTGCATAGCAGTGATGGCTCTAAGGTTTTGAGCTCATCCCGCTGTCTGTGATTGGGACAACGATGGCTATATGGTTATGAGCCCATCCTGTGGCAGCGATGACTATAAGGTTGTGAGTCCATCCCACTTTGTTTGATTGTGACGACGATGGCGGTTAGGTTGTGAGCCCATCTCGTGGCAACGATAAATATAGTGTTTTGAGCTCATCCCGCTGTCTGTGATTGTGACGGCGATGGCTATAAGGTTACGAGCCCATCGCATGGCAGCGATGGCTCTAAGGTTGTGAGCTCATCCTGCTGTCTGCGATTGTGATGATGATGGCTATATAGTTGTGAGCCCATCCTATGACGGCGAGGACTATAAGGTTGTGAGTCCATCCCGCTTTGTTTGATTATGATGGCGATGACTGTTAGGTTGTGAGCCCATCTCCTGGCAGCAATGACTATAAGTTTGAAAGTTCCTCCCACTGTTTGTGATTGTGATGGCGTTGGCTATAAAGTTATGGACCCATTTCATCGCGGCACTGACTATAAGCCTGTGAGTCCATCCCACGAGTCCATCCCGCTGCGTTTGGTTGTGATGGCGATGGCTATAAGGTTGGATACCCATCCCATGGCGACGATGACTAAAAGTTTGTGAGCTCATCCTGAGGTCTGTGATTGTGATGGCGATGACTATAAAGTTTGGGACCCATTCCTACATGACACTGACAATAAGCCTAGGAGTCCATACTACTGTGTTTGATTGTGACGGCGATGGCTATAAGGTTGTGAGCCCATCCCGTGGCGGTGATGACTATAAGGTTGTGAGCTCATCCCGCTATCTGTGATTGCGACGGCAATGGCTGAAAGGTTGTGAACCCATCCCATCGCGACAATGACTATAAGGCTGTGAGTCCATGTCGTCGCATTTGATTGTGATGGCGATGGCTATAAGGTTGGGAGCCCATCCCGTGGCGGCAATGACTATAAGGTTGTGAGCTCATCCCGCTGTCTTTGATTGTGACGGCGATGGCTATAAGGTTGTGGACCCATTCCGTCGCGTCACTGACAATAAGGCTGTGAGTCCATCCCGCTGTGTTTGATAGTGACGGCGAAGGCTATAAGGTTGTGAGCCCATCCCATGGCGGGGAAGACTATAAGGTTGTGAGTCCATCCCATGGCGGCGATGACAATAAGGTTGTGAGTCCATCCCGCTGCATTTAATTGTGATGGCGATGGCTATAATGTTGTGAGCCCATCCCGTGGTGACGATGACATTAAGGATGTGAGCTCATCCGCTGTCTGTGATTGTGACGGCGATGGCTACATGGTTTTGAACACATCCCGTGGTGGCAATGACTATAAGGCTGTAAGTCCATCCTAATGCGCTTGATTATGACCCCATCCCGTGGCAGTGATGACTATAGGGTTGTGATCTCCTCCCGCTGTCTGTGATTGTGACGTCAATGGCTACAAGGTTGGGAGCCCATCCCATGGCGGTGATGACTATAACGGCGATGGCTATAAGGTTGTGAGCCATCCCATGGCGGCGATGACTATACGTTGTGAGCTCATCCCGCTGTCTGTGATTGTGACGAAGATGGCTATAAGGTTGTGAGCCCATCCTGAGGCAGTGAAGACTATAAGTTTCTGAGTCCGTCCCATTGCGTTTGATTGTGACGGCGATGGATATAAGGTTGTGAGCCCATCACATGGCCGCGATGGCTCTACGGTTGTGAGCTCATCCCGCTATCTGTGATTGTGATGGCGATGGCTAGAAGGTTGTGAACCCATTCAGTTGCGGCAATGACTATAAGGCTGTGAGTCCATCCCACTGCGTTTGGTTGTGATGGCGACAGCTGTTAAGTTGTGAGCCCATCCCGTGGCAGCAATGACTATAAGGTTGCTAGCTCATCCCGCTGTCTGTGATTGTGACGGCGATGGCTATATGGTTATGAGCCCATTGCATAGCAGCGATGGCTCTAAGGTTTTGAGCTCATCCCGCTGTCTGTGATTGGGACGACGATGGCTATATGGTTGTGAGCCCATCCTGTGGCAGCGATGACGATAAGGTTGTGAGTCCATCCCACTTTGTTTAATTGTGACGACGATGGCTGTTATGTTATGAGCCTATCCAGTGGCAGTGAAGACTATAGCGTTTTGAGCTCATCCCGCTGTCTGTGATTATGACGGCAATGGCTATAAGGTTGTGAGCCCATCCCGTGGCGGTGAAGACTATAAGGTTGTGAGTCCAACTCACTGCGTTTAATTGTGACGGCGATGGATGTAAGGATGTGAGCCCATTGCATGGCCGTGATGGCTTTATAGTTGTGAGCTCATCCCGCTATCTGTGATTGTGACGGCGATGGCAATATGGTTGTGAACCCATCCTATGGCGGCAATGACTATAAGCCTATGAGTCCATCCCCCTGCGTTTGATTGTGACGACGATGGCTGTTAGGTTGTGAGTCCATCCCCCTTTGTTTGATTGTGACATCAATGGCTGTTAGGTTGTGAGCCCATCTCGTGGCAGCGATGACTATTAGGTTATGTCCTCCTCCTGCTGTCTGTGATTGTGACGACGATGGCTATAAGGTTGTGAGCCCATCCCATGGCGGCGATGACTATAAGGTTGTGAGTCCATCCCGCTGCGTTTGATTATGACGGCGATGGCTATAAGGTTGGGAGTCCATCCCGTGGCGGCGATGACTAAAAGGTTGTGAGCTCATCCCGCTGTCTTGGATTGCGACGGCGATGGCTATAAGGTTGTGAGCCCATCCCGTGGCGGCGAGGACTATAAGGTTGTGAGTCCATCTTGCTTTGACTGATTGTGACGGCGATGGATATAATGTTATGAGCCCATCCTTTGGCGATGATGCGAATAAGGTTGTGAGCTCATCCCGCTATCTTTGATTGTGACAGCGATGGCCATAAGGTTGTGAACACATCCCGTGGCGGCGAGGACTATAAGGCTGTGAGTCCATCTCCCTTTGTTTGATTGTGACGTTGATGGCTCTAATGTTGAGAGCCCATCCTTTGGCGACGATGCTTATAAAGTTGTGAGCTCATCCTGCTGTCTTTAATTGTGACAGCGATGGCTATATGGCTGTGAGCCCATCGCATAGCAATGATGGCTCTAAGTTTTTGAGCTCATCCCGCGGTCTGTGATTGGGACGATGATGGCTATATGGTTGTGAGCCCATCCTGTGGCCGCGATGACTATAAGGTTGTGAGTCCATCCCGCTTTGTTTGATTATGACAGCGATGGCTGTTAGGTAGTGAGCCCATCTCGTGGCAGCGATGTCTATAGTTTTTGAGCTCATCTCGCTGTCTGTAATAGTGACGGCAGCGGCTATACGGTTGTGAGCCCATACCGTGGTGGTGAGGACTATAAGGTTGTGAGTCCAACTCAATGCGTTTAATTATGACGGCGATGGATATAAGGTTGTGAGCCCATCGCCTGGTCGCGATGGCTTTCTGGTTGTGAGCTCATCCCGCTGTCTGTGATTGTGACAGTGATGGACTAAGGTTGTGAACCCATCCCGCGGTGGCAATGACTATATGGCTGTGATTCCATCGCGCTACGTTTGATTGTGACGATGATGGCGGTTAGATTGTGAGTCCATCCCCCTTTCTTTGATTGTGACATCGATGACTGTTAGGTTGTGAGCCCATCTAGTGGCAGCAATAACTAGAAGGTTGTGAGCTCATCCCGCTGTCTTTGATTGCGACGGTGATGGCTATAAGTTTGTGTGCCCATCCCGTGGTGGCGAGGTCTATAAGGTTGTGAGTCCATCTCGCTTTGTTTGATTATGACGGCGATGGCTATAATGTTGAGAGCCCATCCGTTGGCGACGATGCTTATAAAGTTATGAGCTCATCCTGCTGTCTTTAATTGTGACAGCGATGGCTATATGGTGTTGAGCCCATCGCATAGCAACAATGGCTCCAAGGTTTTGAGCTCATCCCGCAGTCTGTGATTGGGATAATGATGGCAATATGGTTGTGAGCCCACCTTGTGGCAGCGATGACTATAAGGTTGTGAGTCCATCCCGCTTTGTTTGATTGTGACAGAGATGGCTGTTAGGTAGTGAGCCCATCTCATGGCAGCGATGAATATAGTGTTTTGAGCTCATCCCGCTGTCTGTGATTGTGACGGCAATGGCTATAAGGTTGTGAGCCCATCCCGTGCCGGTGAGGACTATAAGCTTATGAGTCCAACTCAATGCATTTAATTATGACGGCGATGGATATAAGGTTGTGAGCCCATCGCCTGGCCGCGATGGCTTTATGGTTGTGAGCTCATCCCGCTGTCAGTGATTGTGACGGCGATGGAATAAGGTTGTGAACCCATCCCACGGCGGCAATGACTATATGGCTGTGTTTCCATCCCGCTACGTTTGATTGTGACGACGATGGCTGATTGTAAGTCCATCCTCTTTTGTTTGATTGTGACATCGATGGTGGTCAGGATGTGAGCCCATCTAGTGGCAGCGATAACTATAAGGTTGTGAGCTCATCCCGCTGTCTTTGATATGGACGACGATGGCTATATGGTTGTGAGCCCATCCTGTGGCAGCGATGACTATAAGGTAGTGAGTCTATCCCACTTTGTTTGATTGTGACGGCGATGGCTGTTATGTTGTGAGCCCATCTCGTGGCAGCGAAGACTATAGCATTTTGAGCTCTTCCCGCTGTCTGTGATTATGACGGCAATGGCTATAAGGTTGTGAGCCCATCCCGTGGCGGTGAAGACTATAAGGTTGTGAGTCCAACTCTCTGCATTTAATTGTGACAGCGATGGATGTAAGGATGTGAGCCCATCGCATGGCCGTGATGGCTTTATAGTTGTGAGCTCATCCCGCTATCTGTGATTGTGACGGCGATGGCAATCTGGTTGTGAACCCATCCTGCAGCGACAATGACTATAAGCGTGTGAGTCCATCCCCCTGCATTTGATTGTGACGACGATGGCTATTTGGTTGTGAGTCCATCCCCCTTTGTTTTGATTGTGACATCAATGGCTGTTAGGTTGTGAGCCCATCTCGTGGCAGCGATGACTATTAGGTTATGTGCTGCTCCCGCTGTCTGTGATTGTGACGGCGATGGCTATAAGGTTGTGAGCCCATCCCATGGCGGCGATGACCATAAGGTTGTGAGTCCATCCCGCTGCATTTGATTATGACGGCGATGGCTATAAGGTTGGGAGTCCATCCCGTGGCGGCGATGACTAAAAGGTTGTGAGCTCATCCCGCTGTCTTGGATTGCGACGGCGATGGCTATAAGGTTGTGAGCCCATCCCGTGGCGGCGAGGACTATAAGGTTGTGAGTCCATCTCGCTTTGATTGATTGTGACGACGATGGATATAATGTTATGAGCCCATTCTTTGGCGATGATGCCTATAAGGTTGTGAGCTCATCCCGTTATCTTTGATTGTGACAGCGATGGCCATAAGGTTGTGAACACATCCCGTGGCGGCTAGGACTATAAGGCTGTGAGTCCATCTCCCTTTGTTTGATTGTGACGGTGATGGCTCTAATGTTGAGAGCCCATCCTTTGGCGACGATGCTTATAAAGTTGTGAGCTCATCCTGCTGTCTTTAATTGTGACAGCGATGGCTATATGGCTGTGAGCCCATCGCATAGCAATGATGGCTCTAAGGTTTTGAGCTCATCCCGCGGTCTGTGATTGGGACGATGATGGCTATATGGTTGTGAGCCCATCCTGTGGCCGCGATGACTATAAGGTTGTGAGTCCATCCCACTTTGTTTGATTATGACAGCGATGGCTGTTAGGTAGTGAGCCCATCTCGTGGCTGCGATGACTATAGTGTTTTGAGCTCATCCCGCTGTCTGTGATTGTGACGGCAATGGCTATAAGGTTGTGAGTCTAACTCAATGCGTTTAATTGTGACGGCGATGGATATAAGGTTGTGAGCCCATCGCCTGGCCGCGATGGCTTTATGGCTGTGAGCTCATCCCGCTGTCTGTGACTGTGACGGCGATGGACTAAGGTTGTGAACCCATATCACGGCGGCAATGACTATATGGATGTGATTCCATCCCGCTACATTTGATTGTGACGTTGATGGCTGTTAGATTGTGAGTCCATCCCCCTTTGTTTGATTGTGACATCGATGACTGTTAGGTTGTGAGCCCATCTAGTGGCAGCGATAACTATAAGGTTGTGAGCTCATCCCGCTGTCTTTGATTGTGACGGCAATGGCTATAAGGTTGGGAGTCCATCCCGTGGCGGCGATGACTAAAAGGTTGTGAGCTCATCCCGCTCTCTTTGATTGCGACGGCGATGGCTATAAGGTTGTGAGCCCATCCCGTGGTGGCGAGGACTATAAGGTTGTGAGTCCATCTCGCTTTGTTTGATTGTGACGGCGATGACAATAATGTTATGAGCCCATCCTTTGGCGATGATGCCTATAAGTTTGTGAGCTCGTCCCGCTATCTTTGATTGTGACAGCGATGGCCATAAGGTTGTGAACACATCCCTTGGCGGCGAGGACTATAAGGCTGTGAGTCCACCTCCCTTTGTTTGATTGTGACGGTGATGGGTATAATGTTGAGAGCCCATCCGTAGGCGACGATGCTTATAAAGTTGTGAGCTCATCCTACTGTCTTTAATTGTGACAGCGATGGCTATATGGTGTTGAGCCCATCGCATAGCAATGATGGCTCTAAGGTTTTGAGCTCATCCTGCAGTCTGTGATTGGGACAATGATGGCTATATGGTTGTGAGCCCATCCTGTGGCAGCGATGACTATAAGGTTGTGAGTCCATCCCACTTTGTTTGATTGTGACAGCGATGGCTGTTAGGTAGTGAGCCCATCTCGTGACAGTGATGACTATAGTGTTTTGAGCTCATCTCGCGGTCTGTGATTGTGACGGCAATGGTTATAAGGTTGTGAGCCCATCCCGTAGCGGTGAGGACTATAAGGTTGTGAGTCCAACTCAATGCCTTTAATTGTGACGGCGATGGATATAAGGTTGTGAGCCATCGCTTGGCCGCAATGGCATTATGGTTGTGAGCTCATCCTGCTGTCTGTGATTGGGACAGCGATGGAATAAGGTTGTGAACCATCTCGCTGCGGCAATGACTATATGGCTCTGATTCCATCCCGCTGCATTTGATTGTGACGACGATGGCTGTTAGATTGTGAGTCCATCCCCTTTTGTTTGATTGTGACATCGATGGCTGTTAGGTTGTGAGCCCATCTAGTGGCAGCGATAACTATAAGGTTGTGAGCTCATCCCGCTGTCTTTGATTGTGATGGCGATGGCTATAAGGTTGAGAGTCCATCCCGTGGCGGCGATGACTAAAAGGTTGTGAGCTCATCCCGCTGTCTTTGATTGCGACGGCGATGGCTATAAGGTTGTGAGCCCATCCCGTGGCAGCGAGGACTATAAGGTTGTGAGTCCATCTCGTTTTGTTTGATTGTGACGGTGATGGCTCTAATGTATTGAGCCCATCCTTTGGCGATGATGCCTATAAGGTTGTGAGCTCATCCCGCTATCTTTGATTGTGACAGCGATGGCCATAAGGTTGTGAACACATCCCGTGGCGGCTAGGACTATAAGGCTGCTGTCTTTAATTGTGACAGCGATGGCTATATGGCTGTGAGCCCATCGCATAGCAACGATGGCTCTAAGGTTTTGAGCTCATCCCACGGTCTGTGATTGGGACGATGATGGCTATATGCTTGTGAGCCCATCCTGTGGCCGCGATGACTATAAGGTTGTGAGTCAATCCCACTTTGTTTGATTATGACAGCGATGGCTGTTAGGTAGTGAGCCCATCTCGTGGCAGCGATGACTATAGTGTTTTGAGCTCATCCTGCTGTCTGTGATTGTGACGGCAATGGCTATAAGGTTGTGAGCCCATCCCGTGGCGGTGAGGACTATAAGGTTGGGAGTCCAACTCAATGCGTTTAATTGTGACGACGATGGATATAAGGTTGTGAGCCCATCGCCTGGCCGCGATGGCTTTATGGTTGTGAGCTCATCCCGCTGTCTGTGATTGTGACGGCGATGGAATAAGGTTGTGAACCCATCCCGCGGTGGCAATGACTATATGGCTGTGATTCCATCCCGCTGCGTTTGTTTATGACATCGATGGTTGTTAGGTTGTGAGCCCATCTAGTGGCAGCAATAACTATAAGGTTATGAGCTCATCCCGCTGTCTTTGATTGTGACGGTGATGGCTATAAAGTTGTGGACCCATTCCGTCGTGGCACTGACTATAAGGCTGGGAGTCCATCCCACTGCATTTGATAGTGACGACGAAGGTGATGGCTATAAGGTTGTGAGCCCATCCCGTAGCGGCGAGGACTATAAGGTTGTGAGTACATCTCGCTTTGTTTGATTGTAACGGCGATGGCTATAATGTTGTGAGCCCATCCCTTGGCGATGATGACTATAAGGTTATGAGCTCATCCCGCTGTCTTTGATTGTGACAGCGATGGCCATAAGGTTGCGAACACATCCCGTGGCGGCAATGACTATAAGGCTGTGAGTCTATCCCGCTGCTTTTGATTGTGTCGGCGATGGCTATAAGGTTATGAGCCCATCCCATTGCGGTGATGACAATAAGCTTTCGAGCTCATCCCGCTGTCTGTGATTGTGACGACGATGGCTATTTGGTTGTGAGCCCATCCCATGGCCGTGATGACTATAAGGCTGTGAGTCCATCCCCTACGTTTGATTGTGATGGCGATGGCTATAAGGTTGTGAGCCCATCCCTTCGCAGTGATGTCTATAAGGTTGCGAGCTCATCCCACTGTTTGTGATTGTGACGGTGATGGCTATAAGGTTGTGAGCCCATCCCATGGCTGTGATGACTTTAAGGTTGTGAGCCCATCCCGCTGCGTTTGATTGTGACGGCGATGGATATAAGGTTATGAGCCAATCCCGTGGCGACGAGGACTATAAGGTTGTGAGTCCATCCCGTGGCGACGAGGACTATAAGGTTGTGAGTCCATCCCATGGCGGCGATGACTATATGGTTTTGAGTCCATCTCGCCGCATTTGATTATGACCCCGATGGCTATAAGGTTGTGAGCTCATCCGGTGGCGATGATGTTTATAAGGTTATGAGCTCATCCTGATGTCTGTGAGTGGGACGGCGATGGCTAAAAAGTTGTGAGGCTATCCCGTGGTGACGAGGACTATAAGGCTGTGAGTCCATCCCGCTTTGTTTGATTGTGACAGCGTTGGCTATAATGTTGTGAGCCCATTAATTGGCGACGATGACTGTAAGGTTGTGAGCTCGTCCCGCTGTCTGTGATTGTGATGGCGATGGCTATAAAGTTGTGAAAACATCCCGTGGCGGGAAAGACTATAAGGCTGTGATTCCATCCCGCTGTGTTTGATTGTGACGGCGATGGCTATAAGGTTATGAGCCCATCCCGAGGCAGTGATGACTATAAGGCTGTGAGTCCAACCCGCTGCGTTTGATTGTGACGGTGATGGCTATAAGGTTGTGAGCCCATCCCTTCATAGCGATGACTATAAGGTTGCGAGCTCATCATGCTGTCTATTATTGTGATGGGGATGGCTATAAGGTTGTGAGCCCATTCCGTGGCGGCGATGACTATAAGGTTACGAGCTCATCCCGCTGTTTGTGATTGTGACGGGGAAGGCTATAAGGTTGTGGATCCATTCCATCGCGGCACTGACTATAAGGCTGTGAGTCCATCCCGCTGCGTTTAATTGTGACGGCGATCGCTATAAGGTTCTGAGCCCAACCCATGGCGGCGATGACAATAACGTTGTGAGTCCATGCTACTGCGTTTGATTGTGACGGCGATGGCTATAAGGTTGTGAGCCCATCCCCTGGCGGTGATGACTATAAGGTTGCAAGCTTATCCCGCTGTCTGTGATTGTGACGGCGATGGCTATAAACTTGTGAGCCCATCCCGTGGTGATGAAGACTATAAATTTGTGAGTCCGTACCACTGTGTTTGATTGTGATGGCGGAGGATATAAGGTTATGAGCCCATCGCATGGCCGCGATGGCTCTAAGGTTGTGAGCTCATCCGCTCTCTGTGATTGTGACGGCGATGGCTATAAGGTTGCGAACCCATCCCGTGGCGGCAATGACTATAAGGCTGTTAGGCCATCCTGCAACATTTCATTGTGAGGGCGAGGGCTTTTAGGTTGTGAGTACATCCCGTCGTAGTGATGACTATAAGGTTGCGAGCTCATCCCGCTGTCTATGATTATGATGGCGATGGCTATGTGGTTGTGAGCCCATCCCATGGCGGCGAGGACTACAAGGTTGTGAGTCCATCCCGCTTTCTTTGATTGTGACGGCGATGGCTATTAGGTTGTGTGCCCATCTCTTGGCAGCGATGACTATAAAGTTGTGAGCTCCTCTCGCTGTCTGTGATTCTGATGGCTAAGGCTATAAGGTTGCGAGCCCATCGCATGGCAGCGTTGGCTCTATGGTTGTGAGCTCCTCCCGCTGTCTGTGATTGTGAAGGCGATGGCTATAAGGTTGTGAGCCCATCCCATGGCGGTGATGACTATAAGGTTGTGAGTCCATCCCACTGTGTTTGATTGTGATGGCAATGGGTATAAGGTTGTGAGCCCATTCGGTGGTGACGATGACTATAAGGTTGCGAGCTTTTCCCGCTGTCTGGGATTGTGACGGCGATGGCTATAAGGTTGTGAACCCATCCCGTGGTGGCAATGACTATAAGGCAGTGAGTCCATCTCGCTGTGTTTGATTGTGACGGCGATGTCTATAAGGTTGTGAGCCCATCCCATGGCGGTAAAGACTATAAGGTTGCGTGCTCATCCCGCTGTGTATGATTGTGACGGCGATGGACGTAAGGTTGTGAGCCCATCCCGTGGCGGTGATGACTATAATGTTTTGAGTCCATCGACTGCATTTGATTGTGACGGCGATGGATCTAAGGTTATGAGCCCATTGCATGGCCGCGACGGCTCTAAGATTGTGAGCTCATCCCGCTGTCTGTGATTCTGATGGCGATGGCTATAAGGTTGTGAGCCCATCCCGTGGCGGCGAGAACTATAAGGGTGTGAGGCCATCTTGCTTTGTTTTATTCTGATGGCGATGGCTATTAGGTTGTGAGCCCATCCCGTGGCACCGATGACTATAAGGTTGTGAGCTTCTCCCGGTGTCTATGATTATGACGACGACGGTAATAAGGTTGTGAGCCCATTCTACTGCGTTTGATTGTGACGGCGATGGCTATATGGTTGTGAGCCAAACCCGTGGCGGCTACGGCTATAAGGTTGTGAGTCCATCCTACTGCGTTTGATTGTGATTGCGATGGCTATAAGGTTATGACCCCATCTTCTGACGGCGATGACTTTAAGGTTGTGAGCTCATCCCGCTCTCTGTGATTGTTACGGCGATGGCAATAAGGTTGTGAATCCTGCCTGGGGCGGCGTTGACTATAAGGATGTGAGTCCATCATGCTGCGTTTGATTGGGACGGCGATGGCTGTAAGGTTGTGAGCCCATCCCAAGGCGACGATGATTATAAGGTTGCGAGCTCATCCAGCTGGCTGTGAATGTGATCGCGATGGTTATAAGGTTGTGAGCCCAACACGTGGTGGTTATGACTATAAGGTTGTGAGTCCATCCCACTGCGTTTGATTATGACAGTGATGCATATAAGGCTATGAGTCCATCGCGTGGCCGCGAAGGCTCTAAGGTTGGGAGCTCATCCCGCTGTCTATTATTGTGACGGAGATGGCCATAAGGTTGTGAGCCCATCCCGTGGCAGTGATTGATGTAAGGTTGTGAGTTCCTCTAGCTGTCTGTGATTGTGATGGCAATGGCAATAAGTTGTGAGCCCATCCCATGGCGGTGATAACTATAAGGTTGTGAGTCCATCCCGCTGCGCTTAATTGTGACGGCGATGGCTATAAGTTTGTGAGCCCATCCCATGGCGGCAATCACTATAAGGTTGTGAGTCCATCCCACTGCGTTTGATTGTGATGGCGATGGCTACAAGGTTCAGAGCCCATCCTGTGGCGGCGATGACTTTAAGGTTGTGAGCTCATCCCGCTATTTTTTATTGTGACAGCGATGGCTTAAAGATTGTGACCCTATCCCGTGGCGGCGATGATTATAAGAATGTAAGTCTATCCCGTTGTGTTTGATTGTGACGGTGATGGATATAAGGCTATGAGCCCATCACTTGGCCGCGATGGCTCTAAGGTTGGGAGCTTATCCCGCTGTCAATTATTGTGACGGAGATGGCTATAAGGTTGTGAGCCCATCCCGTGGCGGCGAGGACTATAAGTTTTTTAGCCCAACCCACTTACTTTGATTGTTTTGGCGATGGTTGTTAGGTTGTGAGCCCATCTCAAGGCAGCGATTGAAATAAGGTTGTGATGGCGATGGCGATAAGGTTGTGAGCCCATCCCATGGCGGTGATGACTCTAAGGTTGTGAGTCCATCCCGCTGCGTTTGATTGTGACGGCGATTGCAATAAGGTTGTGAGCCGATCCTATGGCGGCGATGACTATAAGGTTGTGAGTCCATCCCACTGCGTTTGATTGTGACGGCAATGGCTACAAGGTTGTGAGCCCATCCTGTGGCGGCGATGAATTTAAAGTTGTGAGCTCATCATACTGTTTGTGATGGTGACGGCGATGGCTAAAAGGTTGTGACCCTATTCCGTGGCGGCGATGACTATAAGAATGTAAGTCTATCCCGCTACGTTTGATTGTGAGCCAATCCCATGGCGGCGATGACTATAAGTTGTGAGTCCATACTGCTGCGTTTGATTATGATGGCGATGGATATAAAGCTGTGAACCCATCGCGTGGCCGTGATGGCTCTTAGGTTGGGAGCTCATCTTGCTGTCTGTGATTGTGACGGAGATGGCTATAAGGTTGTGAGCCTATCCCGTGGTGGCGAGGACTATAAGTTTTTGAGTCTAACCCGCTTAGTTTGATTGTTTCGATGACGGTTGTTAGGTTGTGAGCCCATCTTGTGGCAGCGATTGATATAACGTTGTGAGCTCCTCCCGCTGTCTGTGATTGTGATGGCGATGGCGATAAGGTTGTGAGCCCATCCCATGGTGGTTATGACTATATGGCTGTGAGTCTATCCCGCTGCGTTTGATTGTGACGACGATGTCTATAAGGTTTTGAGCCCATCCCATGGCGGTGAAGACTATAAGGTTGCGTGCTCATCCCGCTGTCTGTGATTGTCACGGCGATGTCTCTAAGGTTGCGAGCCCATCCCGTGGCGGTGATGACTATAAGGTTGTGTGTCAATCCCACTGCGTTTGATTGTGACGGCGATGGATATAAGGCTGTGAGCCCATCGCGTGGCCGTGATGGCTCTAAGGTTATGAGCTCATCCCGCTGTCTGTGATTGTGACAGAGATGGCTATAAGGTTTTGAGTCCCATCCCGTGGCGGTGAGGACTATAAGGTTTTGAGTCCCACCCACTTTGTTTGAATGTTACGGCGATGGCTGTTAGGTTGTGAGCCCATCTCGTGGCTGCAATGACTATAAGGCTGTGAGCTCCTGCCGCTGTCTGTAATTGTGACGGTGATGGCTATAACATTGTGAGCCATCCCATTGCGGTGATGACTATAAGGTTGTGAGTCCATCCCACTGCGTTTGATTGTGACGACGATGGCTATAAGGTTGTGGGCCCATCCAGTGGCGATAATGACAATAAGGTTGTGAGCTCCTCACGTTGTCTGTGATTGTGACGATGATGGTTATAAGGCTGAGAACCCATCCCGTGACGGTGATGACTATAAGGTTGTGAGTCAATCCCAATGCGTTTGATTGTGACGGCAATGGATGTAAGGCTGTGAGCCCATCACGTGGCCGCGATGGCACTAAGGTTGTGAGCTCATCCCGCTGTCTGTGATTGGGACAGAGATGGCTATACGGTTGTGAGCCCATCCCATGGCACCGAAAACTATAAGGTTTTGAGTCGAACCCACTTAGTTTGATTGTTACGGCGATGGTTGTTAGGTTGTGAGCCCATCTCGTGGCAGCGATGACCATAAGGTTGTGTGCTAATCTTGCTGTCTGTGATTGTGACGGCGATGGCGATAAGGTTGTGAGTCCAACCCATGGCGGTGATGACTATAAGGTTTTGAGTCCAACCCGCTGCATTTGATTGTGACGGTGATGGCTATAAGGTTGTGAGCCCATCCCATGGCGGTAATGACTATAAGGTTGTGAGTCCAACCCACTACGTTTGATAGTGACAGCGATGGCTATAAGGTTGTGAGCCCATCCCATGCCGACGATGACTATAAGGTTGTGAGCTCATCCCACTGTCTGTGATTGTGATGGCAATGGCTATATGGTTGTGAGCCCAACCCATGGCTGTGATGACTATAAGGTTGTGAGTCAATCCCACAGCGTTTGATTATGACGGCGATGGATATAAGGCTACTAGCCCATCGCGTGGCAGCGATGGCTCTAAGTTTGGGAGCACATCCCTCTGTCTGTGATTGTGACGGAGTTCGCTTTAAGGTTGTGAGCCCATCCCGTGGCGGCGAGGACTATAAGTTTGTGAGTCTAACCCGCTTAGTTTGATTGTTACGGTGATGGTTGTTTGGTTGTGAGCCCATCTCGTGGCAACGATTGATATAAGGTTGTGAGCTCCTCCCTCTGTCTGTGATTGTGATGGTGATGGCGATAAGGTTGTGAGCCGATCCCATGGCGGTGACGACTATAAGGTTGTCAGTCCATCCCTCAACGTTTGATTGTGACGGCGATGTCTATAAGTTTTTGAGCCCATCCCATGGCGGTGAAGACTATAAGGTTACGTGCTCATCCCGATGTCTGTGATTGTGACGGCGATGGCAATAAGGTTGTGAGCCCATCCCGAGGAGGTGATGACTATAAGGTTGTGTGTCAATCCTACTGCATTTGATTGTGACGGCGATGGATATAAGGCTGTGAGCCCATCGCGTAGCCTTGATGGCTCTAATGTTATGAGCTCATCCCGCTGTCTGTGATTGTGACAGAGATGGCTGTAAGGTTGTGATCCATCCCATGGTGGCGTGGACTATAAAGTTTTTAGTCCCACCCACTTTGTTTGAATGTTACGGCGATGGCTGTTAGGTTGTGAACCCATCTTGTGGCAGTGATGACTATAAGGTTCTGAGCTCCTCCCGCTGGCTGTAATTGTGATGGCGATGGCTATAAGGTTGTGAGTCTATCCCATGGCGGTGATGACTATAAGGTTGTGAGTCCATCCCACTACGTTTGATTGTGACGGCGATGGCTATAGGGTTGTGAGCCCATCTGGTGGCGACGATGACTATAAGGTTGTGAGCTCCTCACGCTGTCTGTGATTATGATGACGATTACTATAAGGTTGTGAACTCATCCCGTGGCGGTGATGACTATAAGGTTGTGAGTCAATCCCACTACGTTTGATTGTGACGACAATGGATATAAGGCTGTGAGCCCATCGCGTGGCGGCGAGGACTATAAGGTTTTGAGTCTAACCTGCTTAGTTTTATTGTTACGGCGATGGTTGTTAGGTTGTGAGCCCATCTCGTGGCAGCGATGACTATAAGGTTGTGTGCTATGCTCTCTGTCTGTGATAGTGACGGCGATGGCGATAAGGTTGTGAGCCCATCCCATGGTGGTGATGACTATAAGGTTGTGAGTCCATCCTGCTGCGTTTGATTGTGAATGCGATGACCATAAGGTTGTGAGCCCATCCCATGGGGGTAATGACTATAAGGTTGTGAGTCCATCCCGCTGCGTTTGATTGTGACGGTGATGGCTATAGGGTTGTGAGCCCATCCCATTTCGACGATGACTATAAGGTTGCGAGCTTATCCCGCTGTCTGTGATTGTGATGGCGATGGATATAAGGTTGTTAGCCTAACCCGTGGCGGTGATGACTATAAGGTTGTGAGTCAATCCCACTGCGTTTGATCATGACGGCGATGGATATAAGGCTATGAGCCCATCGCGTGGCCGCGATGGCTCTAAGGTTGGGAGCACATCCCGCTGTCTGTGATTGTGACAAAGATGGCTATAAGGTTGTTAGCCCATCCCGTGGCGACGAGGACTATAAGTTTTTGAATCCATCGAGTGGCCGCGATGGCTCAAAGGTTGTGAGCTCATCCCGCTGTCAGTGATTGTGACGGAGATGACTATAAGGTTGTGAGCCCATCCCGTGGTAGCGAGGAATATAAGGTTTTGAGTCTAACCAGCTTAGTTTGATTGTTACGGAGATGGTTGTTAGGTTGTGAGCCCATCTCATGGCAGCGATGACTATAAGGTTGTGTGCTCCTCTCGCTGTTTGTGATTGTGACGGCGATGGCTATAAGGTTGTGAACCTATCCCGTGGCGGTGATGACTATAAGGTTGTGAGTCAATCCCACTGCGTTTGATTGTGATGGCAATGGATATAAGGCTGTGAGCCCATCGTGTGGCCGCGATGGCTATAAGGTTGTGAGCTCATCCCGCTGTCTGTGATTATGACGGAGATGGCTATAAGGTTGTGAGCCCATCATTGTTAGGTAGTGAGCCCATCTCGTGTCAGCGATGACTATAAAGTTGTGTGCTCCTCTCGATGTCTGTGATTGTGACGGCGATGGCGATAAGGTTGTTAGCCCATCCCATGGCGATGATGACTATAAGGTTGTGAGTCCATCCCGCTGCGTTTGATTGTGACGGCGATGGCTATAATCTCATGAGCCAGTCCCATGGCAGCAATGACTATAAGGTTGTGATTCCATCCCGCTGCGTTTGATCGTGACGTTGATGGCTATAAGGTTGTGAGCCCATCCCATGGCAACGATGACTATAAGGTTGCGAGCTCATCCCACTGTCTGTGATTGTGACGGCGATGGCTATAAGGTTATGAGCCCAACTCGTGGCGGTGATGACTATAAGGTTGTGAGTCAATCCCTCTGCGTTTGATTATGACTGCGATGGATATAAGGCTATGAGCCAATCGCGTGGCCGCGATGGCTCTAAGGTTGGGAGCTCATCCCGCTGTCTGTGATTATGTCGGAGATGGCTATATGGCTGTGAGCCCAGCTCGTGGCAGCGAGGACTATAAGTTTTTGAGTCCAACCCGCTTCGTTTGATTGTTACGGCGATGGTTGTTAGGTTGTGAGCCCATCTCGTCGCAGCGATTGAAATAAGGTTGTGAGCTCCTCCCGCTGTCTGTGATTCTGATGGTGATGGCGATAAGATTGTGAGCCCATCCCATGGCGGTGATGACTACAAGGTTGTGAGTACATCCTGCTGCGTTTGATTGTGACGGCGATGGCTATAAGGGTTTGAGCCCATCCCATGGCAACGATGACTACAAGGTTGCGACCTCATCCCGCTGTCTGTGATTGTGACGGCGATGGCTATAAGGTTGTGAGCCCAACCCGTGGTGGTGATGACTATAAGGTTGTGAGTCAATCCCAATGCGTTTGATTATGATGCCAATGGATATAAGGCTTTGAGCCCATCGCGTGGCCACGATGGCTCTAAGGTTCGGAGCTCATCCCGCTATCTGTGATTGTGACGGAGATGGCTATAAGGTTGTGAGCCCAACCCGTGGCGGCGAGGACAATTAGTTTTTGAGTCCAACCCGCTTAGTTTGATTATTACGGCGATGGTTGTTAGATTGTCAGCCCATCTCGTGGCAGCGATTGATATATGGTTGTGAGCTCCTCCTGCTGTCTGTGATTGTGATGGCTATGGCGATAAGGTTGTGAGCCCATCCCATGACGGTGATGATTATAAGGTTGTGAATCCGTCCCGCTGCGTTTGATTGTGACGGCGATGGCTATAAGGTTGTGAGCCCATCCCATGGCAGCGATGACTATAAGGTTGTGAGTCCATCCCGCTGCATTTGATTGTGATGGCGATGGCTATAAGGTTGTGAGCCCATCCTCTGGTTGCGATGACTTTAAGGTTATGAGCTCATCCCGCTGTCTGTGATTGTGACGGCGATGGCTAAAAGGTTGTGACCCCATCCCATGGCCGTGATGGCTCTACGGTCATAGGCTCATCCTGCTGTCAGTGATTATGACAGAGATAGCTGTAAGGTTGTGATTCCATCCCGTGGCGGCGAGGACTATAAGGTTTTGAGTCCCACCCACTTTGTTTGAATGTTACGGCAATGGCTGTTAGGTTGTGAGCGCATCTCGGGGTAGCAATGACTATATGGTTGTGAGCTCCTCCCACTTTCTGTAATTGTGACGGCTTTGGCTGTAAGGTTGTGAGCTCATCCCATGGCGGTGATGACTATAAGGTTGTGAGTCCATCCCACTGCGTTTGATTGTGACGATGATGGCAATAAAGTTGTGAGCCCATCCGGTGGCGACGATGACTATAAGGTTGTGAGCTCCTCACCCTGTCTGTGATTGTGGCAGCGATGGCTATAAGGTTGTCAACCCATCCCGTGGCGGGGATGACTATAAGGTAGTGAGGCAATCCCACTGCGTTTGATTGTGACGGCAATGGGTATAAGGTTGTGAGCCCATCGCGTGGCCGCGTTGGCTCTAAGCTTGTGAGCTCATCCTGCTGTCTGTGATTGTGACGGAGATGGCTATAAGGTTGTGAGCCCATCCCGTGGCGGCGAGGACTATAAGGTCTTGAGTCTAACCTGCTTTGTTTGATTGTTACGGCCATGGTTGTTAGGTTGTGAGCCCATCTCGTGGCAGCGATGACTATAAGGTTGTGAGCTCATCCCGCAGTCTGTGATTGTGACGGCGATGGTGATAAGGCTGTGAGCCCATCCCACGCGGGGATGACTATAAGGTTGTGACTCCAACCCGCTGCGTTTGATTGTGATGGCGATGGCTATAAGGTTGTGAGCCCATCCTGTGGCGGTGATGACTATAAGGTTGTGAGCTCATCCCGCTGTCTGTGATTGTGACGGTGATGGCTATAAGGTTGGGAACACATCCCGTGGAGGCCCTGACTATAAGGCTGTGTGTCCATCCTGCTGCGTTTGATTGTGACGGCGATGGCTATAAGGTTGTGAGCCCATCCATGGCGGCGATGACTATAAGGTTGTGAGTCCATCCTTGCGTTTGATTGTGATGGTGATGGCAATAAGGTTGTGAGCCCATCCTGTGGCGGCGATGAGTTTAAGGTTGTGAGCTCATCCCGCTGTCTGTGATTGTGACGGCGATGGCAAAAAGGTTGTGAACCCTTCCCATGGCGGCGATGACTATAAGGATGTAAGTCCATCCCGCTGCGTTTGATTGTGACGGTGATGGCTATAAGGTTGTGAGCACATCCCATGGCGGTGATGACTATAAGGTTGTGAGTCCATCCCGCTACGTTTGATTCCGACGGCGATGGCTATAAGGTTGTGAGCCGACCCCATGGTGGCGATGACTATAAGGTTGTGAGTCCATCCCGCTGCATTTGATTGTTACGGCGACGGCTATATGGTTGTGAGCCCATCCTATGGCGGCGATTACTATAAGGTTGTGAGTCCATCCCGCTGCATTTGATTGTGACGGCGATGGCTATAAGGTTGTGAGCCCATCCTCTGACAGCGATGACTTTAAGGTTGTGAGCTCATCCCACTGTCTGTGATTGTTACGGCTATGGCAATAAGGTTGTGAACCTATCCAGTGGCGGCAATGACTGTAAGGGTATGAGTCCATCCCGCTGCATTTGATTGTGATGGCGATGGCTATAAGGTTGTGAGCCCATCCCGTGGCGGTGATGACTTTGAGGTTATGAGTCCATCCCACTGCGTTTGATTATGACGGCCCATCGCATGGCCGTGATGGCTCTAAGATTATGAGCTCATCCTGCTGTCTGTGATTGTGACGGCGATGGCTATAAGGTTGTGAGCCCATCCCTTGGCGGCGAGGACTATAAGGGTGTGAGGCCATCCCGCTTTGTTAGATTGTGACGGCGATGGCTATTAGGTTGTGAGCCCATCCCTTGGCTGCGATGACTATAAGGTTGTGAGCTACTCCCACTGTCTGTGATTGTGACGACAATGGCAATAAGGTTGTGAGCCCATCCCATGGTGGCGATGACTATAAGTTTGTGAGTCCATCCTGCTGCGTTTGATTGTTACGGTGACGGCTTTAAGGTTGTGAGCCCATCCCGTGGCGGCTATGACTATAAGGTTGTTAGCCCATGCCGCTGTCTGTGATTGTGACGGCGTTGGCTATAAGGTTGTAAACCCATCCCGTGGCGGCGATGACTATAAGTCTGTGAGTCAGTCCCGCTGCATTTGATTACGACGGCGATGACTATAAGGTTGTGAGCCCATCCCACTGTATTTGATTATGACGGCGATGGATATAAGGTTGTGAGCCCATCCCGTGGCGGCGAGGACTATAAGGTTATGAGTCCATCCCACTGCGTTTGATTGTGACGGCGATGGCTATAAGGTTGTGAGCCCATCGCGTAGAGGCGATGGCTATAAGATTGCGAGCTCATCCCGCTGTCTGTGATTGTGACGGCGATCGCTATAAAGTTGCGAGCCCATCGCCTGGTGGCTATGACTATTAGGTTGTGTCCATCCCGATGCGTTTGATTGTGACGACAATGGCTCTAAGGTTGTGAGCCCATCGCATGGCAGCGCTCGCTCTAAGGTTGTGAGCTCATCCTGCTGTCTGTGATTTTGACGGAGATGGCATAAGGTTGTGAGCCCATCCCGTGGCGGGGAGGACTATATGGTTGTGAGTCCATCCCGCTTTTGTTGATTGTGACGGTGTTGGCTGTTAGGTTGTGAGCCCATCCCGTGGCAGAGATGACTATAAGGTTGTGAGCACCTTCCGTTGCCTGTGATTGTGACGGTGATGGCTATATGGATGTGAGCCCATCCCATGGCAGGGATGACTATAAGGTTGTGAGTCCACCCCGTTGGGTTTGATTATGACGGCAATGGCTATTTGGTTGTGAGCCCATCCCGTGGCGGCGATGACTATAAGGTTGTGAGCTCATCTCGTTGTCGATGATTGTTACGGCTATGGCTATAAGGTTGGGAACCCATCCCGTGGTGGCAATGACTATAAGGTTGTGAGTCCATCCCGATGAGTTTGATTGTGATGGCGATGGCTATAAGGTTGTGAGCTTATCCTATGGCGGCAAAGACTATAAGGTTGTGAGTATATCCCGCTGTGTTTGATTGTGACGGCGATGGCTATAAGGTTGTGAGCCCATCCTATGGCGGCGAAGACTATAAGGTTGTGAGTACATCCCGCTGTGTTTGATTATGACGGCGATGGCTACAAGGTTGTGAGCCCATCCCGTGGAGGTGATGACTATAAGGTTGTGAGCTCATCCCGCTGTCTGTGATTGTGACGGTGATGGCTATACGGTTGTGAACCCATCCCATGGCTGCGGGATGGACTCACTGCCTTATAGGTTTCCCACTCCTGGATCCATTCTTGTACTTCAGCTCGAGAGAAGGTCATCTCATCTTCATCTCCCTACCGGTTTTGCAATGCTATGACCTTGCTTCCAAAATAATAATTGTAGTCTTTTTGCCTTGGCTCCTAGGCGAGGCTGAGCTAAGCCTCATACTCTCCACTTGAGTCTTAAGTACCCTAATCTTTTCTTTCAAAAGTTTTATCTCCCTTTCTGATGGGCTCATTCTCTTTCCTGAATCTACCACTTCCTCTTTGGGGCACTTCCCAGTTTTCTTCTTTCCAATATGGGATGCCTGGTTGGAATCTTTGGATCCTTCAGAGGGCATTTGACTAATCTCAAATGACAGACTATCCTCGCTGTTGTTTGCCATTGCCCTATTACAACATAAACATCACAGATAATGTATGTTAACATAAGGTTTTCTTATCTACAACTCAAGGACTTAGTCGATTATCGAAAACTGCAATAAAGTACATCAAAAATCTAATCTCTTCTTAAATAGAATTCCTTTTTCCCTTTCTACCCCTGACCTTGTTACCTAGATACTCATATACAAGGTTATATAACCTAATCAGTGAAATCATTTCTCAAACTCTAGTATCCCAAAACCGTAAGGCTCTGATACCATTTCTATCACAACCCGAACCCACGGGTAGGCCTGCGAGCTAGGCATGTGACCGGCCGCAGACCCAATATTGTCGAAAGTTTTGAGAAGATGAACTATTGGGACGAAAATTATGGAGAAGATGAGTACTGGACGTAACGTGTACTGTTGGGACAAAATTTGTGGAGAAGATGAGTACTGTAGCCCGACTGGGCAGAAAATTTTGGAGCCACGATTTCCACGATTTTTTTTTGGCTCCCGACGTTTTTTTCAAGTAGATGAGTAAAAGATGAAATGATATAAATGACCAAAACGAGGTCGTTTGGAATCCAAGAGCTATGACATTTACTTTAAGTGTCACTATTAAACGACATGTCGGTAAATGACGCTTAATTAGTGTCGTGAAAAGTAAAGTGACACTTAAACAGTGGCACTTAATAAACCATCGGAAATTTTGTAACACATTAATATATGTGTCGTAAATTATCCGACATTGTGACAGAAATGCCACAAAATATAACTAATTTATGGCACTTTTTAAGCGTCGAAAATTAAGCGTTGCCGAAACCACTTTTTTTAGTAGTGAATGGACTCTAACCAAGGGCTCTGCCAGGCCTTACTACAATCCTGTGGCTCCAAATTAATTCTAATTTACGGACTTTCAAAAATTCAAATAAAACTCTCATTACGTGTCTTTAAAACTTATGAATAAAACTCGAGGAGACCTAAGCTCCTTACATCCGTTCAAGCATAGCGTAAATTAACATAGACTAAAATGTTTGAATAGTGGGCGCTCATTATTCTAAAAGTTCTCTTCGGGCACTACTCCCCCGTGTGGCTCATACTGCTCCGCTTCCATTAAGTCGTCACCTGAAAAATAAGGAATGAGCGAAAGCCCAGCAAGTACACCAGTCATGTTCCTAAAATAGTTTTGAAGTTTCTAAAACATGCCATGGGTTTTCTTTCAACAATTTAAACATTCGATTATTGTCATTCGTAAAAACGTTCTTCATATACATATACACATATACATGAAGTTTCAAAAGAAAAGACTTTCAAATCTGAGTACAATCATCGTTTATTCCATTCACATCAAACATAGATATTTCTTTTTATAGGTATGCTGCGATCAGCGTACGAGGCCCCCTAACTAGGGCCCGAAATCCCTCCTACACCCAGGATAAAATAATTACGAGCCCCGTTGACCAGGGCCCAAAATCCAACATTCCCCTATTGGATATGGGGCACAGCAACCAAGACGAGTTTCATAGCTCATTTCACATGTACTCAGTAAAATTCTATGACTCACACAACATTCCATGGCATTCTTTCAAATTACGTTTCTCATCAAATACTTTAGAAATAAAACATATGCAGAATAAAACTTTAAACTTCGAATGATCAAATCATAAATACATATTATAGGTTTTGCAAATAAGTATACGGAGGAACATGACAGGGTACTTACCTCGCTCAAAATCTGCTTCAGGTATTTGCTCAAATGCCGGCCCTAACTCTTGACTATCAAAACCTATATAACAAATCATACGAATGTCATTTATTGTCGCTCAAGCACATTTAAGTATTAGGTTTCTTTTAAAATGAGTAAATTTTTAGCACGCTTCCCGAGCTCTGAAAAATCTAACATTTTTACTGTATGTAGGTCTTGAAAAATAAACCTAAGTTACTTCTTTGAGTTTTGTCCAAAATATTTTCTAGATATATGTAAAAATTTAAGAAAGAAATTGTTTAAAAGAATAGCCGTCTTTAGCCACACTTCTTTGTTAATTTCTTAAAACTACTTTCTCTCTCTAAACCCGGTGCCTTCTTCTCCACCATTAATCCCATTTGTCTCTTCCCACTTCACCAGTTTATATTACACCCTCACATACGTTTTATACCCATTTCTATACATCACTCATACACTTACTCCTCCCAAAGCTCAACACCCATTACAAGCACTCTTGCACTCCTGGACACACACACTAAACCACAGAGAAATACACGCATACTCTCACCACACTCATGCACTTCACAGTTTCTATCTACACAACCCCCCCACTTCCACCTTCTCTCATATGCACACAACTAACCACACATACAATACACGCACACGCAGTACACTTACCTGAGCAGACTACACACCACCTTGTTCACACACACACACGTTCACCCTAATGGTCACAAACCAATATACCCACAATTCAATACCCCTTCCCTGTACAAGCCCCATTATCCTTGCCAACCCACGGCAACACCATCAACTTTAAACACCATAAAATACCCAGTACAAGCACACCCCCACTACTGCCTTACGGCAGCTCATCTCCTTCCCCAGTTTCGTTTCTCTCTTGCTGTTACACTCACCCCTTTATCTCATCCAATAAATATTAGACTACATAGCACTCACGCACAGCTACAACTCACTCATATACCTACACAATGTCCCATAAATTTCCCACTGCAGTCCCCATATACAAGGCATACTCACTCAACACTACACCTCAGGTTTCTCTCTCTCTCTCTCTCTCTCCCTCTCCATACCCACAACTCCATCATGGTTATTGTCTCTATCTCGATCGTAGCTACTGGGTTTGCTTCTACCTTCATGTGGTCCTTGACAGTGCCGTAAGTCATATCCCTGATAGCCATGGCCGTTCATGGCTCCAACCCGTACACATGTGACCACCATGCACTCACCCTACCCAGCACTCTCATGGCATTATACTAAACCCATTAAAACACTCAGCGATTTCCTCCCCTTTTTCACAGGTTCTCACAGCCAAGAAAAATGTACGTACCCATGGTCATATATACAATACAATATTGAAGTCTAACTAAAAATCTAGAAGATAAGAGAGAAAAAGCCAAGAGAGAGCTTACCAAATTGCTATAGATCGCCGAGCTCTCCTCTGTCTCCCGATGTCTCCCTCTAGGTTGAGTTTGATGGCTAAGGTTGGCTGCCCCCCACTATCTTATATATTTATATAGGGGGGTGAAAACCCTAGTTAGAATTTTAAGGAACCCTATAAATCATTTGTCGCTAAAACTCTAACCCAACTTATTATTATAAAAAAAATGGTCCAAGAATAAAATACTTACGACGAATCATGTGTTAGCAAATCTATTAAAGACTGTTACGCCAACCCGCTGACTACTTGTCGCTTAAAATGTCATGTAAAAGTATCAATGCTAACAAAAGAATTTCGTAGCCAAACGTGATAAGTTATTGATTCGCTAATTGCTACTAGTACCTCAATCATTGTTGTTCATAATTTTTATCATAATTTATATCTTATGATTTCAAATTTATTTCTAAGATCGTAATTACATGTTCCCCAATTTTGTCGCTGTAAGCCGCCCAAGACTAATAATAAATTAAAGTTAGGTGAGGGTTCGACGCTAAAAGTTTATTTCGATCTGAGTGAGTACTAATAATTATAAAAGAAAAAGAAAATTTCGGGCATTACATTCTCCCCTCCTTTTAAAGAATTTGGTCCTCCAAATTTACGTACCTCAGTTTTGGAAAAGGTGGGGATATTTGCTTCTGACTTCATCTTCGCGTTCCCACGTGGCCTCCTCAACCGCATGGTTTCTCCACAGGATCTTTACCAAGGGGATCTTCTTAGTTCGGAGTGTCTGTTCCTTATAATCCAAGATTTGAACTGGTTGTTCGATGTAAGTGCAGTCTTCTCTAATCTGTAAGGGCTCTGATTGTAATACATGTGTAGGGTCTGGGATGTACTTCCTTAGCATGGACACGTGAAACACATTATGGACGCTGGCTAATTCCGGCGGTAACGCTACACGGTAGGCCAGAGAACCAATTCTATCAAGTATCTCGAAAGGTCCCACATACCTAGGGCTTAGCTTCCATTTCTTTCCAAATTGTAGTACTCCTTTCATTGGTGACACCCTTAAGAACACCCGGTCGCCCACTTGGAACTCTAACTCCCGTCTGCGTATGTCTGCATAACTCTTCTGTCTGCTTTGAGCACCACGTAACTTCTCTTTAATAACCTTGACCTTTTCCGAAGTCAATTGCACTAGTTTTGGTCCCAATAATTTCCTTTCCCCTACTTCGTCCCAACATAGTGGCGATCTGCACTTCCTACCGTATAAGGCTTCAAAAGGAGCCATCTCAATGCTACTCTGATAACTGTTGTTGTAAGAAAATTCGATTAACGGCAAATGGTCATCCCAACTACCTTTGAAATCTAGTATGCAAGCCCGCAGTAGATCTTCTCGTGTTTGGATAGTCCTTTCCGACTGACCATCTGTTTGGGGAGGGAAGGCCGTGCTGAACTGTAGCCTAGTACCGAATGCATGTTGTAAGTTTCCCCAGAATTTAGATATGAAACGAGGGTCTCTATCGGAAACGATTGAGATTGGAATGCCATGCAAACGCACTATCTCTTCTACGTAGGTGGTGGCTAACTTGTCCATCGAATAGGTCATCCGGATAGGCAAGAAGTGTGCACACTTTGTTAATCTGTCTACTATTACCCAAATAGCATCATGTCCAGAACGGGTCTTTGGCAATCCTAAAACAAAATCCATAGTGATGTGTTCCCACTTCCATTCTGGTATCGATAATGGCTGTAATGGTCCGGCGGGTCTTTGGTGTTCCACCTTCACTTGCTAACATACTAGGCATCTAGATACAAACTCTGCAATCTCTCTCTTCATGTTTCCCCACCAGAAAGTCTCTCTGAGATCCCTGTACATTTTTGTGCCTCCAAGATGAATCGAGTAACCTGATCTGTGAGCTTCTTCTAAGAATTCCCTTTTTAAACTGGGGTTACCTGGCACGCAAATCCTATTGCTGAAACGAAGTATTCCATCTTGCAACTTGTACTCAGATCTGTCTCCTTTCTTTACTTCTTCTATGATCTTAAATAGATGTCCATCACTTTCCTGAGCTGTCTTAATTCTATCAATTAGAGTGGGTCGTACCACTAGGTTGCTCAGTGAACTATCCTTGTTTGACCCTCGGATCCTGATATCTAGGTCCAATTTTCTCATATCTTCCAATAAATGCCTCTGTCTTGTGATTAGGGTAGCCATTGACGAAGACGACTTCCTGCTAAGTACATTGGCAACTACATTCGCCTTTCCTGGGTGATACTGGATGTTGAGGTCATAATCCTTCAGTAGTTCCAACCATCGCCTTTGTCTCAGGTTTAGTTCCTTCTGGGTAAATATGTACTTCAGGCTCTTATGGTCAGTAAAAATCTCATAGGATTCTCCATATAGGTAGTGCCTCCAGATCTTTAAGGCAAAAACTACCGTCGCCAGCTCTAGGTCATGGGTTGGGTAATTCTTCTCATAGGGTTTTAGCTGTCTAGAGGCGTAGGCAATCACCTTTCCATTTTGCATGAGTACGCACCCTAGACCCTTATGGGAGGCTTCGCTATATATCGTGAACCCTCCCGAGCCACTAGGAAGTATGAGTATAGGGGTTGCGACTAGCCTCCTCTTCAACTCTTGAAAGCTTTTCTCATAATCTTCACTCCATTCAAACTTGACTCCCTTTTGTGTCAGGCGAGTCAAAGGTGTTGCTATACGTGAGAACCCTTCCACAAATGTTCTGTAATATCCCGCTAACCCTAAAAAGCTCCGAATTTCCGTCACCGTGGTAGGTCTATTCCAATCGACAACTGCCTCTATCTTTTTAGGGTCGACCGCTATTCTTTTTTATGACACCACATGTCCCAAGAATGCAACTCTATCGAACCAAAACTCGCATTTCTTAAGTTTGGCATATAACTTCTTTTCTCTTAGAATCTTTAATAACATTCTTAAGTGTTCTTCATGTTCTTCCCTCGTCTTGGAATATATCGTCAATGAACACCACCACAAATTTATCCAAGAAAGGTTTGAATACTCGATTCATTAAGTCCATAAACGCCGCTGGGGCGTTAGTCAATCCAAATGGCATAACCAAGAACTCGTAGTGCCCATATCTCGTGCGAAATACGGTCTTGGGCACATCTTCTGCCTTGATCTTTAACCGGTGATACCCCGAACGAAGGTCAATCTTTGAAAACCATTTTGCCCCCTGTAACTGGTCAAACAAGTCATCTATGCGAGGCAACGGGTAACGATTCTTTATCGTCACTTTATTTAACTCTTGATAATCGATGCACAACCTCATTGTCCCATCCTTATTCTTAACAAACAGTACGGGTGTTGTCACGACCCGAACCCACGGGCAGGCCGGCGAACTAGGCACGTGACCGGCCGCAGACCCAATGGACTCCAACCGAGGGCTCTGCCAGGCCTTACTCGCTAAAACCAACATATGCCGCAGCGAAAATTAAAACTTCTACAACTTAAATTACATTTTCATACTTGAATACAACATTTATGCTAACACTCATCATAACACTGATTTGTTAACAACCAAACTAACTCAACAATCTAAATCTTTAGCGACTCAACCAATACAATCTCCGGAGCTCAGTGCCCAATTGTTCCTTCCTATGCTCGTCACCATCACCTTACTTTCAAACCTGAAATGATAAGTAAGGGATGAGCTTCCACTTGCTCAGTAACTAACCAATGATTCAACTAGGTGGACCAAAGCATGCCGAAAATAACTCACTTTATAGCATTGCCACATTAATACATATAAAATCATAAAGTTGGTAATCATCAGGTAAAACAAAATAGAGTACATGAAACCAAAAACTGAAGTATATAATGATTATTGCAAAACTTCATAACAACCAGTTCGATTCCAACTTTAGCTCAAACGATATGATGCGGTCAGCGTACAGGCCCCACTGACTAGGGCCCGAAATCTAACTTTCCCCCGTGGATATAGGGCAAAGCAATCGAGTAAACCCGAACCCCCCCCCCTTTGGGTTCATCGTGAACAAAATCACTCATCAATTGATTCTCAACCATCCTCACATCCTTTCAATAATCATCAACATGTTCAATATTCACAATAACGTCAATACAATACATTTCAAATCCGAGTTCCATTTCAGTTTCTAGGCAAAACATCATTTACATGCTGGTCCGGTTTTTCTTTTATGAGAATAAAACACTAAAACCTTTTTGGTAATTTAAGCTAGAGCAGTTAAACGTACTTAAAACGATCAATACTGAAAAACACTACATTTTTAACGGTAGATAAACATATACGTTGTATATAAAAACACTAATTGAATCAAAGGGTCACTTACCTGACGCTACGCATTTCCCACATCAAAGTCTCTGGAGCGACAATCTCGCTGCTACATCTTGCTAAAAGAATGGTTAGGGCCATTCTTTTTTTATTATTTCCATGTTCCCAGCTTTACTATGGCATGAAGGCATCATTGATGATTCCTGTTGGTTATTTCCTCAAACAACTCTGATGTCGCATCTGACTGCCCGCTACACAACCCTTCCAAAATTGTGCCCAGATCACCATGCCATTCTCTGCATTTCATCACCGCTGTCGAGCCTCTCTCAACTAACTTGATGTCACTTACCCATCGAGCATGCCCTATTGCTACAATATACCCAACCGCACTCCTCATGCAATAGTGTCCCACATGCACCACTGTTACACCTTATCATCCAGCCACAACCACGCCTACACAATATACACACTGGCCTAAACACATGAAACACGTACACCTACCGGTGCGCGCACACAACAAATCACGCACCCGCCAATTGTCACACATTCACCACTCACTTTAATCTATTAGAGCCACTATAAGTACCAAAACGATGTCATTCAGGCCACCGCAAGCACTGCCATGATACCTTTAAAAACACACCGTACCAAAATCACAACAACTCCTCAAACACACGCTCGTCGGACAATAACCACACCTACAGGCCTGCCAAAACATACAACGTACACCCCGGAGCTTCGCACATCTAACCCAACTACAGTCAATGTACACATTGTCGTTAAAAATCACAACACCACCTCGTTAAAAATCACAACACCACCAGACCCCCCTTCACAAACAATTTCACAAAACCAATGGCCGTCTTTTTATCTCAATCAGAGTTATGGTTGACCGATGATGGTACCGTGTTGTTCCATCAAAGTGCGCCACAGTGGTGGTGATTTTAGGTGGTTGGCATCAATACGTTCAAGGATAAGGCAACAGTAGCGAGGGGCAGTGACGACAGGTGCCATTTACGGTGATGGTAGCAGTGCCTTGGTGTCACGGGCTGCCCCTTGCACCCGCCTAGCATCGTGCCCTTGCGCCCATCCAGCTCAGCGCCCCCGCGCCCTTCCAACATGCGCCCATGCGCCCTCATAAGTTCTTCAAGTCTCGCGCCCATGCGCCGGTCAAGCACAACGCCCGCGCGCCCAACTGCAGTGCCCGCGCACGCCAAAAGCCATCAGTGAAGATCTGAAGATCCAGGCATGCGTTTTTGCTCAATTTTGGTGGAAATCACCCTTGTATATATTTAAATTTCCCTGTAAAATTTCAAGTCATTTCGAGTTGTATTTCTCTAAAAAGGGGCACTATGACTCCTCGCACATAGTTACGTCTACTACTGTCACTTTGGTTTTTCCTCCTAATGGTACTATATGGGAGTCATGCACACCCATACCCGAGAGTCCCTTGCTTTGTTTTAGTTTGCCTGTCTAGCTAGATTGCACACTGTGGATGCAAACAAAGCCTTTTGTAAGTTGTAATGATGCTATTGAAGTAATGAAGATATTTGTGACCGTTTTGCCCTCGTGTTGAAATTTACTCTTTGTGCACTGTTTTATGCGATGTTGATGCACTGCTTGCTGTAAATTGTTGGGATTGGTTGGCGGACTCTTCTTGCGAGTGGCAAGTCAAGTGCCACACACGGTTTCCTTGTGCCATCAAGGGCCACCGTGTGTCACGTGGTATCAGAGTGCGGTTGCCCAAGGGACCGTGGCTTCAGCTAAGAAAATATTGTGGGATAGTTTGCTGAGAAAAACTATGGCCAACACGAAAGAGAGAATTGATGCTTTGGAAGCACAGATACATGACATGTTCAAGAGTGACCAGCATGCTCCAGGCATCCTGAAGCAATTTTCCCTTCGCCTTGACGCGTTGGAAGTGAATCTTGAAGCCACTGATAATACCCGATATGCTGAGAGCATGGAATGGGAGGGCAAGTTTCAGGAGCATCAAGATCGAGTGGAACACCATGCACGACACAGTGAAGGTATAGACTGGGAGTCTAAATTTCAAGAACTCCAGGATCGAGTGGAGCTTCTTAGTCATGCAGTGGTTAACACACCCGCTGGGGGTGCGGAGCACTCGTTGAGGCCCCGAGTTCCAGAGCCCAAGAGTTACAGGGGAGCCCGTGACGCCAAGGAATTAGAAAATTTCCTTTTCGATATAGAACAATACTTTCGAGCCATCAGAGTAGACTTAGAAGCGACAAAGGTGTCGATGGCTGCCATGTACTTGGTTGGAGATGCCAAGTTATGGTGGCGGAAGAAGTACGCAGAGATCGAAGATGGGTCTTGCGTCATAAACACATGGGAGATACTCAAACGAGAGCTAAAGAGTCAGTTTTTCCCAGAAAACACCGCATTCAATGCGAGGAAAGCGTTGCTGGAATGCAAGCACACCGGATTGGTCCGGGAGTATTGCCAGGCATTTTCTGCCTTGATGTTGGACATCAATGACATGTCCGCAGTCGACAGACTCTTCTTCTTCATGGAAGGGTTAAAACCATGGGCTCGCACCGAGCTTAATAGACGTCAGGTGAACAACCTTAATGAAGCCATCATCGCTACCGAGAGCCTTTCAGATTACAACTTTGAGCCACAGAGACCCCCTCAGAGAGGAAATCCAAGCAGAGGTATTGGTGGTAAGAAGCCATGGGGTCCAGTGCCAAACCAAAGTTGGGGCAGTAAAAGCAGTTGGACGTCAAACTCTTCTACCCAATAGAAGAGTGGAGTTGGGTTCAAAGCCAAGCCTAACGCTAGCACCAGCGGAGAAGTGAAGAAACCTCCTTTTAGGGGTTGCTTCTTGTGCCAAAGACTGCACGTGATCGCTAACTATCCGCAGCGACAGATGATGAATGCCTTCTTTGACAACATTGGGCAGGTGCAACGTGGGGAACAATCTGGCCCTCGATCAAGGCATCCACCAAATGATGAGCAAACAGACACACAAGATTATGAAGAGGAAGATGCCGTCGGGGCCTTTCCTCAGCGGTGTAATGCGGTGACAACGCAGGTTGGGAACCCCAAAAAGAGCTTGACTGGGGAAGAGCCTAAAGACATGCCGCCAAAGAAAAAGGGCGATGTACCAGGGAAAGGCTTGATGTATGTGGACATCAAGGTTAACGGGAAGGCCATCAGGGCCATGGTGGACACAGGAGCTACCCATAATTACATTTCTAGCACCGAAGTTGAAAGACTGGGTCTAACTCTAGAAAAAGGGTGCGGACGGGTGAAGGCTATCAACTCTGCAGCACAGCCAGTAGCGGGGATAGCGAGATCTGTTTTGATCAAGATTGGCCCATACGAAGGAAGGACCAACTTTTTAGTAGTCATCATGGACGACTTTAAGCTGATCCTTGGGTTGGAGTTTTTGCGTGATACGAAGACTACAGTGATGCCATGCACCAACTCTCTGGCCATGCTTGGGAGTAAACCGTGTGTCATCCCCACTATATCTCCTAGGGCGGGAGAGCGTTCTATCTCAGCTCTTCAGTTGAAAAAGGGATTAAAACGGGACGAAACAACCTATCTTGCCATGCTACGGTGGGACGAGATCGAAGAAGTATCGGGACCATTACCCAAAGAAGTTAAAGTGATATTAAACAACTTTGAAGATGTGATGCCTGATGAATTGCCGAAGAAATTGCCACCTAGAAGGGCAATTGACCATGAAATCGAGCTCGTGCCAGGCACGAAGCCACCCGCCCGAGCTCCGTATCGGATGTCACAACCAGAACTTGCTGAACTCAGAAAACAATTGACGGAGTTGCTAGATGCGGGTTTGATCATTCCAGCGAAGTCGCCTTATGGTGCACCAGTCCTCTTCCAGAAGAAACAAGATGGTTCCTTGCGGATGTGTGTGGACTACAGGGCGCTAAATAAGGTGACTATTCGGAACAAGTATCCTATTCCTTTAGTCGCCGATTGTTTTGATCAGCTTAGTAGGGCGAGAGTGTTTACCAAGTTGGACTTGAAGTCTGGGTATTGGCAAGTCCGAATCGCCGAAGGTGACGAGGCGAAGATAACTTATGTCACCAGATACGGTGCGTATGAGTTCTTGGTCATGCCGTTCGGCTTGACCAATGCCCCGGCCACATTTTGCACCTTGATGAATCAGGTTTTGCGGGACTACATTGACAATTTTGTAGTGGTGTATCTCGATGATATTGTGATCTACAATTCTAGCTTGGACGAGCATCTGAAGCACTTAAGGAAGGTGCTTACTCGACTGAGGGAGCATGAGCTATATGTGAAGCTATCGAAATGCACTTTTGCCCAAACCAAGATTAAATTCTTGGGCCATGTGATAGAACAGGGTCAGATAAGGATGGACTCAGCTAAAGTTCAAGTGATACAGGAGTGGCAACCACCAACTAATGTTTCAGAACTGAGATCTTTCCTTGGATTGACCAACTATTATAGGAAGTTTGTCCGAGATTATTCGAGAATGGCCCATCCCCTAACCGAACTTTTGAAGAAGAGCAAAGTTTGGGAATGGTCCAAGGAGTGTCAATCGGCCTTCTCGACGATGAAGCGCGCTATGTTTGAAGATCCGGTACTTGCTCTCCCCGATGTGTTGAAGTCCTTTGAAGTTCATACAGATGCTTCTGACTTTGCACTAGGAGGGGTTCTAATGCAGGAATGCCACCCGGTGGCATATGAGAGCAGAAAGCTCAACGAAGCAGAACGTCGCTACACCACTCATGAGAAAGAGTTGCTCGCGGTAGTGCACTGTCTCAGAGTTTGGAGGCACTACCTGCTTGGTTCTAGCTTCATAGTGCGGACAGACAACACTGCAGTGAGCCACTTCTTAAGTCAATCCAAGCTCTCCTCGAAATAGGCTAGGTGGCAGGAACTTTTGGCAGAATTCAACTTCATGCTCGAGTACAGGGCAGGCTCGACCAACAGCGTAGCCGACGCCCTTAGCAGGAAAGCCGAACTAGATCAAGTAGCATTAATGGCCATGAATGCTATTGTTAGAGCAGATAGCCGAGTTGCCATCAACATCGGAAAGAAGATCAGGATGGCCTTTACCAGGGACCCAGTTGCCCAACAACTGTTGAAACTGATCGAGAGCGGTAAAACTTGACAGTTTTGGCAAGAAGACGGTTTGCTGATGACCAAAGGAAGATGGGTATACATTCCCCGAGTCGATGATCTGAGACGAACATTGATTCGAGAATGTCATGACACTCTTTGGGCAGGCCATGCCGGAGGGGAAAGAACATTAGCTCTCCTTCAACAAGGTTACTACTGGCCCCAGATGGGGGATGAAGTGCAAGAGTATGTGAAGACATGCCTTACTTGTCAGCAGGACAAGGTGGAGCGTAAGAAGAAAGCAGGGTTACTACAACCGCTGCCGGTCCCCAAAAGACCGTGGGAGAGTGTGTCATTGGATTTCATCACTAGTCTGCCGAAGGTTGAAGACTTAGGCACAATTCTTATTGTCGTTGATCGGTTTAGCAAGTATGCAAGCTTTATCGCAACACCCAAGTATTGCTCAGCCGAAGACACAACGCAACTTTTCTTCAAGTATGTGGTGAAGTATTGGGGCATGCCTCAAGACATTGTCAGCGATCGGGACTCCCGCTTCACTGGAAACTTTTGGACTGAACTCTTTAAGTTATTCGGATCCCAACTTTCGATGAGTTCAAGTTATCATCCAGAATCAGATGGCCAGACGGAGCGGTTCAATTCCATGTTAGAAGAGTACCTCCGCCATTTTGTCAGTGCAACACAGAAAAATTGGGTCAAGCTACTGGATGTTGCCCAGCTGTGTTTCAACTCACGCAAAAGCTCTTCAACAGGGAAGAGTGCTTTTGAGATTGTGAATGGACAACCACCGTTACTACCCCACATGGTAAACGTCCCCAATGCAGGAAAATCTCCAAGGGCCATAAGCTTCGGTGAAGAATGGAGGCAGAATATAGATCTAGCTCACTCCTACCTTGAGAAGGCAGCCAGAAGAATGAAGAAACACGCTGACAAGAACAGGAGATCTCAAGAGTTTAGCGTGGGCGACAAAGTTATGGTTAAGCTACTGCCACAAGACCGCAAATCTCTAAGGGGAAGAGACTCTCGTCTTTTGCAGAAATATGAGGGACCCCGACTATAGTGAAGAAGATAGGCAAGATGGCTTACAAAGTTTATCCGCCTCATTGGTGGAGCCGCCAGCTCCATCCTGTCTTTCATGTCAGCATGTTGAAGCCTTTCTATGAAGACATAGCCGACCCCTCCCGGGACCAAATCAGAAGACAAGGACTCAAACCCAAAGCGGCAGGAAAGTGAGTTGCCGAAGCTATTTTGAATGATAGAGTGATTACAGCTTCCCGCAAGCGCCATCAAGAGTACCTAGTCAAGTGGCAGGGACAGATGGATGAAGAGAACACTTGGGAACGAGCAACAGACTTATCAGCCTATGCCGACAAGATTGAAGCCTACCACATGCAGAAGTTGACGAGGGCGTCAACAGCTCTAGTGGGGGAGAATGTCACGGGCTGCCCCTTGCACCCGCCTAGCACCGCGCCCTTGCATCCATCCAGCTCAGCGCCCCCGCGCCCTTCCAACATGCACCCATGCTCCCTCACAATTTCTTCAAGTCTCGCGCCCATGCGCCGGTCAAGCACAACGCCCGCGCGCCCAACTGCAGTGCCCGCACACGCCAAAAGCCATCAGTGAAGATCTGAAGATCCAGGCGTGCGTTTTTGCTCAATTTTGGTGGAAATCACCCTTGTATATATTTAAATTTCCCTGTAAAATTTCAAGTCATTTCGAGTTGTATTTCTCTAAAAAGGGGCACTATGACTCCTCGCACATAGTTACGTCTACTACTGTCACTTTGGTTTTTCCTCCTAATGGTACTATATGGGAGTCATGCACACCCATACCCGAGAGTCCCTTGCTTTGTTTTAGTTTGCCTGTCTAGCTAGATTGCACACTGTGGATGCAAACAAAGCCTTTTGTAAGTTGTAATGATGCTATTGAAGTAATGAAGATATTTGTGACCGTTTTGCCCTCGTGTTGAAATTTACTCTTTGTGCACTGTTTTATGCGATGTTGATGCACTGCTTGCTGTAAATTGTTGGGATTGGTTGGCGGACTCTTCTTACGAGTGGCAAGTCAAGTGCCACACACGGTTTCCTTGTGCCATCAAGGGCCACCGTGTGTCACTTGGTCATGCCACGGTGGTCGTGGAGATGTTGTGCAGAGGTGTTCAGTGTAGGTCCTGCCTGAGTTAATCGCCGGCGGTGGTAGATGAAGGTCGGCGATTGCCATTTTGGTTCACCGTCAAAGTGGGGACGCTGATTAGAGATCGTGGTGGACAAGACTCAGTGAACGGAGGAAGAAAGCTGACGGCTAGCCGAGGGTCATCCTTTGGCATCGATCAGGATCTTGGTTGATCGGTGATGGGTGCCGTACGGTGGTGGCAGCGACGCGGTGGTTCCGGCGGGCAGTTGCGGTGGCATTGGGCGATGTGCTCGGTGAAGAGGCAGCTAGAGTTGCTCACCGGCGATGAGCCACCGTGATCTGGAAGAGGCATGGGCCGGCGATGGGGCCACCAGAGATGGGAAAGGCACTGCCCGATTAGGGCCTGCTGCTTGCTCACTTCTTATCTCCCTTCTCTTTTCTGTCCACTGTTTCTTGTTCTCTCGTTTTCTCTCTCTTTTTTTTTCTAGGCTTCCCTCTGCAATATTAAAATAACTAAACTGAGAGATCAAATATTTATGAAATCAACCCTAATTTAATTGTAACTTCTCAAGTTACCAACTAACCTTCATTTATTTCTTGGTTGCACCCTGCGTCATAAATTACAACTTATGGTTGTTATAAATTGTCGTTAAGGACAAAATATAGTATTGCTCAAAAATCATTGTTAAAATACCTTATAACTAATAATATAGGATTTATCATAAACCAGACATAAGGTCGGGGTATTACATTATCCTCCCCTTAGAGAAATTTTGTCCTCGAAATTTGGTACTCCTTACACAGCTGATCTTTCATGTTTAATCTCAGATAACCATCAACATAATACCCTAATGGCGGACAACCAAAGCCAGATATAATCTCAAGCCTCATTACAGGTACATGCACTAAAAACCTTAAAGCATCAAACTGTGTGAGACGCCTTTAACACTCTTTAACTCACTGATAAGTCATACCTCGAATAACAATACTCTTAAATCACAATTCCCATCATACTGGAGTATTTCAACATGTTACTCTGTCTCCACTTATACAACCAGTTCATCACTAAACAGTGAAATCTCACCAACTGAGCAATGGTCGCTAATAGTCTAAGTAAATTTATCATAACTAACAGTCGTCTTAATTTGAGACCCGGATATTACGTTTTACTCCCATTAAGAGAAATTTGACCTCGAATTTCATTATACACACAACGTACAGACACTACATTTTGGCTGTAATCGGGTGCATAATAACCAACATAATATCCAAGCAATGCCTAACTTCTGCACCGAAATCTATCATCGACGAATATCAAACGTCACAATTCCTATTTAAGTCGTAATGCTAAACTCTCACTTACCAGGACATCACTTACACTTTAACACTTGCGGAACTTCGAGAGTTTTTGTAACCTTCCAAAAGTCCCAAAGTTTCTACATTCTAAACTAGCCTTGAAAACTAGAAAACATTTCTCTGAACCAATCTAATCTAACTTCACCCAAACGAAGTAAGTTCTCTTAATGGTATGAAACTTTCGAAATGTAAGTTATCATCATCAGTCATAGCCTAAGCAACTTTAAATGCTACTCGATGCTACAGAGCTTGAATTATCATTTACGCGCTAACAATTATAGAACCACCTGACCCAATGACCTTGATGTTTAATAATTTAGTTCTTATATGAATACGCTTAAATTGAAGACCTATGCTCATAAGATTTTGATTGACGAAAATTCAAAAATTCATAATCGCAATTAACTAATCCCAAAAGGAACCCTTGATAACCCCAAGAGACAACATCATTTTCAAAAGTCACAGGCCTTTTAACATCAAGAAACAACATTCACAATCGTAGCAGCTTTAATAGCCTCCAAAAATATGAGTCAAGAACATCAGTACTTCAGTAACGTCCATCGTAACTTCAAACATTTCATTGTACTATAAGAGTCAGATTATAACCTAAGATTTTATAATCTAACCAACCGAATATTATTACTCAACCTCGAAATAGTTATGGCTCAGCTAGTATGAAGCTCACTGACTATACTTATTCCACTCCAACTCAACCAGATATTTAAAATCCTAATCATCATGCTTATGCTATGCTTTTCAGATAACAAACCACAATATATTCTTTCGCACGGTCTACTTAGTAGTAGCAAGCTTAACTGCAACCCTATGGTGCACTAAAGTACAAAGAATTTCTCACATATGACTTTCACTCTGAAGGATCAAATCTTGAGTTCTACCTTCCACGTTCGTCAGCCTAGTTACAAGTCTACAAAATCATGTAACCTAACCAACGGGATCATTACTTAAGCTCTAATATCCCAAAACCGTAATGCTCTGATACCATTTCTGTCATGACCTGAACCCACGGGTAGGCCCACGAGCTAGGCACGTGACCGGCCGTAAGCCCATTCAAACACCTGTCAGGGCTCTGCCAGGCCTTACTACAATCCTGTGACTCCAAGTTAATTCTAATTTACGGACCTCCAAAAAATTCAAATAAAACTTTCATTACATGTCTTTAAAACTTATAAATAAAACTCGAGGAGACCTAAGCTCCTTACATCAGTTCAAGCATAACGTAAATTAACATAGACTAAAATGTTTGAATAATGGGCACTCATTATTCTAAAAGTTCTCTTCGGGCACTACTCCCCCGTGTGGCTCATACGGCTCCACTTCCCTTAAGTCGTCACCTGAAAAATAAGGAATGAGCGAAAGCCCAGCATATACACCAGCCATGTTCCTAAAATAAGTTTGAAATTTCTAAAACATGCCATGGGTTTTCTTTTAACAAATCAACAATCTATTATTGTCATTCGTAAAAACGTCCTTCATATACATATACAACTATACATGAAATTTTAAAAGAAAAGATTTTCAAATCTGAGTACAATCATCGTTCATTCCATTCACATCAGACACATATATTTCTTTTCGTAGGTATGCTGCGGTCAGCGTACGAGCCCCCCTGACTAGGGTCCGAAATCCCTCCTACACCCGGGATAAAATAATTATGTGGACGCAACGGCGCACCACCAGCCACAGTACTGTGCATCAACGTACGAGCCCCGTTGACCAGGGCCCGAAATCCAACATTCCCCCGTTGGATATGGGGCACAGCAACCAAGACGAGTTTCATTGCTCATTAACATGTACTCAGTAAAATTTTATGACTCACACGACATTCCATGGCATTCTTTCAAATTCCATTTCTCATCAAATACTTTAGAATTAAAACATATGCAGAATAAAACTTTAAACTTCAAATGATCAAATCATAAATACATATTATAGGTTTTGCAAATAAGTATACGGAGGAACATGACAAGGGTACTTACCTCGCTCAAAATCTGCTTCTGGTATTTGCTCAAATGCCTGCCCTAGCTCTTGTCTATCAAAACCTAAATAACAAATCATACGGATGTCATTTATTGTCACTCGGGCACGTTTAGGTATTATATTTCTTTTAAATGAGTAAAACTTTACCCAACCGTCCCCCGACTTATGTATAATTACCTATTTGCCCCCAATGCCTAAAGTACCTTATCCACCCAGATATAACCTAAAAGAGTCATTAGAATAATTTAATAACTATCGTGATAATAAAGCGCTACGTTATATCCGTTCGGGCGCTACACTACTAAGAACGCTAAAAATAGGAAACGACTTTCAAAACTTTTGAAATTCTGGAATATACATTATCATAGCTATGTAAGACTATTATAAGAGTATCATAATTTAATAACTTAATTTACTATAAAAAAATGCACCGAAATCTCTTTTACGACTAAAATTACTTAGCATGCTTATCGAGCTCTGAAAAATCTGAAACTTTTACTGTGCGTAGATCTTGCAAAATTAACATAAGTTACTTCTTTGAGTTTTGTCCAAATAAATTCCTAAATATATTTAAAATTTTGGAAGTGAACTGCTAAGACGATAGTCCCCTTTAGCGACGCTTTTGAGTTAAATTTGAGAAAACAAAACTTTTACCTCTCTTGCCACAGTATCATCTTCCTCATGCAAAACCCAGTCGTCCTCTTTACCCAGAACCACCTCACCTCTTCATTTTCCCTCTCACTTACCACCTACTTTAAATATGGTTACACACATGTTTAACTCATATACAATTCTTAAGACACACACCACAATACATATGCAACCCCAACACCCACTTAACTCCCATACCCACTGCCTCACGGCAGTGGGTCTTCTTTTTCTTCAAATAAACTCATTTCACCTATACTTCAATCAATTCGGTCCATCCACTCACATGTATACAAACATTACACTTCATGCCTTATTTCTCTCCAAATCCATCTTCTCAAATCTCCAACAAGACACTGCCACTACCTCATGGAGGTGGCTTCTTCTTCTTGTCCAACTCTCACATCCACATAAATAATAGCAGCGGCCGCCCTACCATCCGAACCATGGCTGTGTCGCAAACATCGGTTCGCGGCAGCCGTGGTTGCTCATGGAGACCCCATTTTATTTTCACACTAAAAACTCACACACTAGGCTAGA
This sequence comes from Escallonia herrerae, assembly GCA_033070095.1. Taxonomy (NCBI): domain Eukaryota; kingdom Viridiplantae; phylum Streptophyta; class Magnoliopsida; order Escalloniales; family Escalloniaceae; genus Escallonia; species Escallonia herrerae. Next base: position 27,222 of record JAVXUP010001909.1, on the reverse strand, counting down.
TCCATTACGGCAGTACCCACCTTACGCCCCATCAACATGCAAGCAGCCATGGCCGTTCATTGATCCAACCCATACACCCGTGACTATCATGCACTAACCCTTCCCGGCACTCTCATGGTAAAAATGCTAAACCCATTATCAAACTCAGCGATTTCCCCTCTTCTTCACATGTTCTCACATCCAACAGTGTATATACCCATGGCATATATACAATAAAATAATGAAATCTACTTAATTCTGCAAACTAAGAGTGAAAAACCAAGAGAAATCTTACCGAAGTGTTGTTGATCGCCAGAAAACCTTGCCGGATGATCTCTTTTTTTTTAGCTCTCTTCTATCTCCCGCTAAGTTGGGTCTAACGGCTAAGGGTGGCTACCCCCGTCTATATCTTATATACATATATATATATATATATACATATATATATATATATATACATACATATATATATATGGGGTGAAAAACCCAAGTTAGAATTGCAAGAAAAACTTACAACCCCTTGTTGATGCGGAAAAGGGATTCGATGCTACGTGGAGGTGCCACAAAGGATGTAGTCTGAGTCAGCTTCTAGGTAGGCAACGCGGGAGACAGCAAGGACGGCATAAGGGCTGAGAGCAAGGCTCCCCAGACAGGTCGCGAGGGCTGGCAGCGCCGCGCAGACAGGGGGACGACGAACAGGGCCGACAGTTGATGGTCCGTGATGAGGGTGCAGCGTCAGGGTTCAGGGACGGGAGTCCAAGTGTGTTTCTCTCACTAGAATTCTAGAGAGAATGTCTTTTTAGAGAGAGAAAGTGAAAAGTTCAAATGAGAGAAAGATCCTTGGAAAAGCTCCAAAGTCCACTATTTATAGGCAAAAATGTGCATGTGTCATAAGATGACATGTGTCACCCCCTGGGAATGACACGTCTCCTGGGGGCCAAAGAACTGATTCTCCGTTGGGACTGCGGGTCCCTAAGTTCGTGCTACCCTGCCCTTGCAACATCTCTCTGCCTGTCTGAGGAGACTGATCATGTCGCGGTAGCATGGTCAGAGTAGCCTGTTGCCCCAGCCTCCAGTCCAAGCCCTTACTGAATCCCATAAGGTGCATCAAGAGACGCACAGAGAACCTGACAACGGTGAGGGTTGGCCCTGTAGCCAACTGCCAGGTGGACTAGGCGCGATGCCCTCCAAGGACCTGCTCCCATCTCGGAGTGACCCGTGGGTCATTGCCCTGGTGGTGTCGACGATCCCAAGCAACATGAGTGACCATGGTCACCGCTTGGTGCTTAGGGTCCGTTGCAGTGATGTCTTCGCGTTGGAGCTCCCTGCACGTGTGATGTCGGTGGCTTCAAGGTTGTGCCGACGATGGTTCCAGGGTTACGAGCCCACCCTGCTGCGAGGACCATAGTCCCTGGTGATTGAGCCGACGATGGTGCTAAGCCCGTGATGGCGCTCAGCCCGTGATGGCGCTCAGCCCATGCAGCAGTTTCATTGAGTCGACGACGGCATACAGCCCGTCCCAGAGTTGATTGAGCCAGTGATGACATATAGCCCGTCCCGCAATTGATTGAGCCGGCGATGGCACTAAGCCCGTGATGGCGCTCAGCCCATGCCACAGTTTGATTGAGCCAGTGACGGCATACAGCCCGTCCCACAGATGATTGAGCCGGCGATGGCGCTAAGCCCGTGATGGTGATTAGCCCATGCCGTGCGGAGAGGTCCTCGTGCCGGAGCACTGTCGCGGAGCAATACTTAGTGCTGGGGCACGTATCATCAGCGGGGCGCATGGGCGTGGTGACGACTGTCGCGGAGCAATACTTAGTGCCGGGGCACGTATCATCAGCGGGGCGCAAGGGCGCGGTGACTACTGTCGAGGAGCAATACATAGTGCCCGGGGCACGTATCAATACTTAGTGCCGGGGGCACGTATAAATACTTAGTGCCGGGAGCACGTATAAATACTTAGTGCCGGGGGCACGTATCATTAGCAGGGCGCAAGGGCGCGGCGACGACTGTCGCGGAGCAATACTTAGTGCCGGGGGCACGTATCAATACTTAGTGCCAGGGGCACGTATCATCAGCGGGGCGCAATGGCCCGGCGACGACTGTCGCGGAGCAATACTTAGTGCCGGGGGCACGTATCAATACTTAGTGCCGGGGGCACGTATCAATACTTAGTGCCAGGGGCACGTATCAATACTTAGTGCCGGGGGCACGTATCAATACTTAGTGCCGGGGGCACGTATCATCAGCGGGGCACAAGGGCGCGACGACGACTGTCGCGGAGCAATACTTAGTGCCGGGGCCACGTATCAATACTTAATGCCGGGGGCACGTATCAATACTTCGTGCCGGGGGCACGTATCATTAGCGGGGCGCAAGGGCGCGGCGACGACTATCGCGGAGCAATACTTAGGATAGTGTGCTGCCGTCGTGACGATTGTGCACGGTCGGCGACGAGCGCCAAGTGACAATCGGTGTTGAGCGCGGATGGTAGAGAGCGCGATGAATGATGTTGGGGGTTTAGGAATGACTCTTGCAAGGCAAAAGGGTGGCCGACCCCCTTGAGGAAGTGGTGGCCGACCCCCTGAAGAAAGGGGTGGCCGACCCCCTAAGGAAGGGAGTGGCCGACCCCCTGAAGAAAGGAGTGGCCGACCCCCTTAGGAAGGGGGTGGCCGACCCTTTTAGGAAGGGAGTGGCTGACCCCCTTAGGAAAGGGGTGGCCGACCCCCTTAGGAAGGGAGTGGCCGACCCCCTTAGGAAAGGGGTGGCCGACCCTTTTAGGAAGGGAGTGGCCGACCCCCTTAGGAAAGGGGTGGCCGACCCCCTTAGGAAGGGAGTGGCCTACCCCCTTAGGAAAGGGGTGGCCGACCCCTTTGGATTGGAAGGGGGGGCGAACCCTCACAACAAGGGGGTGGCCGACCCCGTGAAGAAAGGGGTGGCCAACCCCCTAAAGAAGGGAGTGGCTGACCCCCTAAAGAAAGGAGTGGCTGACCCCCTTAGGAAGGGAGTGGCCGACCCCCTTAGGAAGGGAGTGGCCGACCCCCCTTAGGGAGGGAGTGGCCAACCCCTTCATTTTTCCAACAGTTTGACCATGTTGATGTCGTTGCACTGGTGATGCTTGTGGATGCTCAAAAGGAGATGTGCTTTGACCTGGTTATGGCGTTGAATAATTGACCGTTGACTGGATAATGTGTCGCGCGACGCGGTCCCCTAGCGGGCCCTGCTGGTCTGACCATAATAAGGTATGAACATAGCCTGGTGGGGTCGGCCAAGGATGGGGGGTCGGCCAGCTGCTTGGTGGTGAGAATGGCCGGTGGTTTGAAGGAAAATAGCGAAGGGCCAAGGCTGCCGCGTGCTGCCGGCGGGCTTATGGGGTCGGGGAGAGGAAGAGGGGGAAAGAGGCCGAGGTGGGGGGGTCAGCGGGGTGGGCGGGGTCGGGGTAGCAGGGGGGGTCAGCGGGGTGGTGGGTAGGCCAAGTTGTCACGGGGAGAAGGGCCGAAGCAAATTTATTAGGGCAGAGGGGACGTCGGCGGTAATGGCCTGCCATGGTGCCGTGGGGCTTGCGAATGCGGGGAAGAGGGAGAGAGAGAGAGAGGCCGAGGGGGGTCGACGGGGTGGGGGGGTCGGGGGAGCATGGTGGTCGGCGGGGAGGGCGGCCGAAGCGGAAGAAGAAGAAGAAGAAGAAAAGGGGGAAAGAGGCCGTCGTCGGCGGCGTGGGCTGCCGGGGGGAGGTCGGCGGGGTGTGGGCTCGTGGGGAGGGAGCTTGCGGGAGAAGGAGATGTCAGGGAGGGGCTGCCGGCGGTGGCCAGGCGCGGCAGAGAGGCCGAGGTGGCGGTTGGACTCAAAAGGAGCGGCGCCAGGAGAAGAGAGAAAGAGAAGGGAAATTAGGGTTTGGGGAATTAGGGTTGGGTCGGGTCAACGGGCGGGTGGTTTGACCCGCTTAAGCTGAATAAAAAGATAGGGGAAACGGGCCGGGGCAGGCGCGGGTCGGGGCCCTTGAGGGTCGGGTTCTGCCCATCTGGGCTCTTTTTTTTTTTACTTTGCAAATAAAATTCGCAATGCGATTTTTTTTTGTGGAGCCTATAAAAGGAGCATGAGAGGGGATGTAAAATTTTGAGGAAGAATAAATTTGAGGGGAAAGGGAGGGAAAGAGGGAGGTTGGGGCGTTGATGAAAATTTTCGTTGAAAATTTTCAAAGTGTTGGGGAGAGCACCAGAGGGTGAAATATTTTTGTGAAAATTTTTCTAAGTGTAGAAAGAGGATGAGGGTGATGACCCGACCGCAAAAAATGAAGAAATTTTTTTTAAGTGTTGAAGAGAGGGGAGGGTGTCGAGTTGAGTCGCGGGGGTGATGACCCGACCGCAAAAAATGAAGAAATTTTTCTAAGTGTTGAAGAGAGGGGAGGGTGCCGAGCGAAGTCGCGGGGGTGATGACCCGACCGCGAAAAATGAAGAAATTTTTCTAAGTGTTGAAGAGACGGGAGGGTGCCGAGTGAAGTCGCGGGGGTGATGACTCGACCGCAAAAAATGAAGAAATTTTTCTAAGTGTTGAAGAGATGGGAGGGTGCCGAGTGGAGTCGCGGGGGTGATGACCCGATCGCGAAAAATGAAGAAATTTTTCTAAGTGTTGAAGAAAGGGGAGGGTGCCGAGCGAAGTCGCGGGGGTGATGACTCGACCGCGAAAAATGAAGAAATTTTTCTTAGTGTTGAAGAGATGGGAGGGTGCCGAGTGGAGTCGCGGGGGTGATGACCCGACCGCGAAAAATGAAGAAATTTTTCTAAGTGTTGAAGCGAGGGGAGGGTGCCGAGCGGAGTCGCGGGGGTGATTCTTTGATCGCGAAAAATGAAGAAATTTTTCTAAGTGTTAAAGAGAGGGGAGGATGTCGAGTGGAGTCTCGGGGGTGATGACCCACCGCAAAAAATGAAGAAATTTTTCTAAGTGTTGAAGAGAGGGGAGGGTGCCGAGCGAAGTCGCGGGGGTGATGACCCGACCGCGAAAAATGAAGAAATTTTTCTAAGTGTTGAAGACGGAGAGTGGAGCTCGGCGGTGGTTCGGCATCGATGACCGATTGAGTGACCGAGGAACGGGAGGGTTGGCAAGACGTGTCGCATGCATGCCCGCGAGGTCGCATGGCCTAAGGGGGATGTCAGCTGACGGAGTTGAGACTTAGTAGCGTGGCTCGAGCCACCCCGTGCACCACGTATCAAGTCGCTGCAATGAGAGGCATGCAGAAGGGGTAGGGAGCTTGGCTTGCTTGGGGTAGGCAAAGGGTGAAGCCCCCAATGAAGTGAAACATAGCACCAAGGGTGGTGCCAGTAGAACAATGTTAGCTTGAAAATTCTCCAAGTCTGGAAATGACGGCCTCTTGGATGGCTGGGTAGAGGATGTGACTGGTAGTTCTGGTAGCCATATGTTGCTGAGGCTTGGTTGCGTGAGTGTGTCAGGCAAGGAATGAACTGCACTGTTGGTAGTCTCGTAGTCCTCCGCTGCACCTGCATGGTGCCTGAGTCTAGAAGATATGCAGACTGCAACATGATGCTCACCTCCCCAACGGAGTCGCCAAAATGTTGATGCGAAAAAGGGGTTCGATGCTACGTGGAGGTGCCACAAAGGATGCAGTCTGAGTCAGCTTCCAGGTAGGCAACGCGGGAGACAGCAAGGACGGCATAAGGGCTGAGAGCAAGGCTCCCCAGACAGGTCGCGAGGGTTGGCAGCGCAGCGCTAACAGGGGGACAATGAACAGGGCCGGCAGTCGACAGTCCGTGATGAGGGTGCAGCATCGAGGGTTCGGGGACGGGAGTCCAAGTGTGTTTCTCTCACTAGAATTCTAGAGAGAATGTCATTTTAGAGAGAGAAAGTGAAAAGTTCAAATGAGAGAAAGATCCTTGGAAAAGCTCCAAAATCCACTATTTATAGGCAAAAATGTGCATGTGTCATAAGTTGACATGTGTCACCCCCTGCGAACGACACGTCGCCAGGGGGCCAAAGAACTGATTCTCCGTTGGGACTGCTGGTCCCTAAGTTCGTGCTGCCCGGCCCTTGGAACATCTCTCTGCCTGTCTGAGGAGACTGATCATGCTGTGGTAGCATGGTCAGAGTAGCCCGTTGCCCCATCCTCCAGTCCAAGCCCTTACTGAATCCCACAAGGTGTGTCAAGAGACACGCAGAGAACCTGACAGCGGTGAGGGTTGGCCCTGTAGCCAACTGCCAGGTGGACTAGGCGCGATGCCCTCTAAGGACCTGCTCCCGTCCCGGAGTGACCCGTGGGTCATTGCCCATGTGGTGTCGATGATCCCAAGCAACATGAGTGACCATGGTCACCGCTTGGTGCTTTGGGTCCGTTGCAGTGAAGTCTTCGCGTTGGAGCTCGCTACACGTGTGATGTCGGTGGCTTCAAGGTTGTGCCGACGATGGTTCCAGGGTTACGAGCCCACCCTGCTGCGAGGACCATAGTCCCGGCTGATTGAGCCGGCGATGGCGCTAAGCCCGTGATGGCGCTCAGCCCATGCCATAGTTTGATTGAGTCGGCGACGGCATACAGCCTGTCCCGGAGTTGATTGAGCCGACGACGACATACAGCCCGTCCCGCAGTTGATTGAGCCGGCGATGGCACTAAGCTCGTGATGGCGCTCAGCCCATGCCACAGTTTGATTGAGCCAGCGACGGCAAACAGCCCGTCCCGCAGTTGATTGAGCCGGTGATGGCGCTAAGCCCGTGATGGCGCTTAGCCCATGCCTCGGGGTGAGGTCCTCGTGCCGAAGCACTGTCGCGGAGCAATACTTAGTGCCGGGGCACGTATCATCAGTGGGGTGCAAGGGCGCGGCGACGACTGTCATGGAGCGATACTTAGTGCCGGGGCACGTATCATCAGCGGGGCGCAAGGGAGCGGTGACTACTGTCGCGGAGCAATACTTAGTGCCGGGGGCACGTATCAATACTTAGTGCCGGGGGCACATATCATTAGCGGGGCGCAAGGGCGCGGCGACGACTGTTGCGGAGCAATACTTAGTGCCGGGGGCACGTATCAACACTTAGTGCCGGGGGCACGTATCATCAGCGGGGCGTAAGGGCGCAGCGATGACTGTCGCGGAGCAATACTTAGTGACGGGGGCACGTATCAATACTTAGTGCCAGGGTCACGTATCATTAGCGGGGCGCAAGGGCGTGGCGACGACTGTCGCGGAGCAATACTTAGTGCCGGGGGCACGTATCAATACTTAGTACCGGGGGCACGTATCATCAGCGGGGCGCAAGGGCGCGGCGACGACTGTCGCGGAGCAATACTTAGGATAGTGTGCTGCCGTCGTGACTATTGTGCACGGTCGGCGACGAGCGCCAAGTGACCATCGGTGTTGAGCGCAGATGGTAGAGAGCGCGATGAGTGATGTCGGGGGTTTAGGAATGACTCTTGCAAGGCAAAAGGGTGGCCGACCCCCTTGAGGAAGGGGTGGCCGACCCCTTTGGGTTGGAAGGGGGGGCGAACCCTCACAACACGGGGGTGGCCGACCCCCTGAAGAAAGAGGTGGCCGACCCCCTAAGGAAGGGAGTGGCCGACCCCCTGAAGAAAGGAGTGGCCGACCCCCTTAGGAAGGGAGTGGCCGACCCCCTGAGGAAAGGGGTGGCCGACCCCCTTAGGAAGGGAGTGGCCAACCCCCTTAAGAAAGGGGTGGCCGACCCCTTTGGGTTGGAAGGGGGCGAACCCTCACAACAAGGGGTGGCCGACCCCCTGAAGAAAGGGGTGGCCGACCCCCTAAGGAAGGGAGTGGCCGACCCCCTGAAGAAAGGAGTGGTAGACCCCCTTAGTAAGGGGGTGGCCTACCCCCTTAGGAAGGGAGTGGTCGACCCCTTTAGGAAAGGGGTGGCCGACCCCCCTTAGGAAGGGAGTGGCCGACCCCTTCCTTTTTCCAACAGTTTGACCGTGTTGATGTCGCTGCACTGGTGATGCTTGTGGATGCTCGAAAGGAGATGCGCTTTGACCTGGTTATGGCGTTGAATAATTGACCGTTGACTGGATGATGTGTCGCACGACGCGGGTCCCCTAGCGTGCCCTGCTGGTCTGACCAGAATAGGGTATGAACACCCGTTTTTGTCGCTAAAACTCTAGCCCAACTTATTATATCGAAAAATAGTCCAAATATAATAACTACACTAATCATCGCCAAAAGTATAACGATGCTAAAATTTTTGCCGCTAGAAGTTGTTAAGAAATACATTGATGTTGAGTGAAATTATTGTCGCTACAAGTCGCTAATTGGAATTATAACATTAGATAGAGGTATCATCGCTAACTATAAAAATGTCGCTAAGGATTTTTAAAAATTTTGTTAACGCTAATTGTCGCCATAAGCTGCTCAAAATAATATGCCATTATTATTTTGGCCCAAGAAATAATTATGATATAGAAAATGTCTCGGGCATTATAGGTGCACCATAGGGTGATGCACTAGGGCGAATGAACCCTTTGTCTAAAAGGTCTTGCAGTTGTGTCTTAAGTTCTCTCCACTCCATGGGTGCCATACGATAGGGTGCCTTAGATATAGGGGCAGTCCCTGGGACCAAATCAATCTGAAATTCAACCTCTCAATTGGGCGGCATCCCCGGCAAATCTTCGGGAAACACCTCCGGGAATTCTCTCACCACCAACATGTCTTCTAACTTCTGTTCCTTTTGCTGGGTATCTATAACGTATGCCAGGTACCCACGACAACCTTTCCTAAGGAGTCGGTTTGCCTGTAAGGCAGAAACCATAGGTGGAGGGGGCGCAATACTCACCTCCAGTCGACAAACTATGCTACTGCCACCAATCAATAGGCTCACCCACGTTTGACGTCTAAGCAGTCCCGCCACCAAGTATCCATGCATGCTACCGCACAACCACCACTCTTGTCGCACCCTGTTGGCCAGCAATCAGCCATTTGATCCCAATCGTAACCACAAATATTGGGAAGGGGAAGGGGAAATGCAAACAAGGCGAAGAAAAACCCCAATTGATCATCAAACCCAATCACCATCGCCGGCCATTGATTATGCCTAATCACCTCATACCACCGGCCACCATAACTCCAAAGCCCTGTCACTAAATGTCCAACCACCACCAATCCCAATCATAATCGCAACCACAACTACAGGGAAGGGGAAGGGAATACATATAAGAAAATGTGAGATGCTTGAAATACAAAAGGCAAATGCAAAGCTATAGCGGCAGTTTCAACAAAAGTACAAAAAATACAAAAAAGAAAATGCGAGACTAAGTGAACATTACCGTTGAAGTGTTGAAAATAAAAATTGTACGATGAAAACATTACCATTTGAAGTGCTGAAAATAAAAAATTGTACGATGAAAACTAAGATCGTCAATTGCCAGTTTCAACCTCTAATGAAGATGAAGCAAGGGAAAAGGGGAGGAAGTTAGTCTGATGAAGGAGAAAGACAGTTACACAATGTGTAGGAGCGGGAGACTCTATGGGGTAACTGAAGGTTTTAGGAGAGTGAAGAGTTAAAATTTATATTTTTGTCCTCATAATGGATACTTATCGGCACATGACTGAGTTGGTGTTATACCAAAAATGAAAAAGGTGTTCTCATTATAAGTAGTAAAGATAAATAAATTATATTCTCTCAATAATATATAAATTGTGCCCTTTGATGCCAAGCAATGTGGGTTCACAGTCGACACAAAGGTGCCATAAAGGATACAGTCCGAGTCAGTTGCCAGGTGTTCAAAGTGAGACACAGTGAGGGTGGAGTAAAGCAGAGAGCAAGGCTTCCCAGACAGGTCATGAGTAGTGGCAGTGCTGTAGAGAGGAGGCTGAGATGAATAGGGCCGACAGTCGACAGTCCAAGCTAAGGTACACATCAAGGTCTAATGTCATGGTCACAGTCCAATTGTGTCTCTTTCTATAATTCAATAGCTCTAGATTATAGAGAAAGAAAGTGGTCTATATCAAATAAGAAATTCTTCTAAAAAAATAAAGTCCAAGGTCTTCCATTTATAGGCAAAATTATGCCTATGTAATCAGTTGCCACGTGTCGTGCCCCTAAAAGTGACATGTCACTCGAGGTTCCACAAATATCGATGCTCATTTGGACTGTCGATTCCCATATTTGCGCTGCATGTCCCACACAACATCGCTCTACTATCTGAAAAGACTAACCACACAGCGTCAGCATGATTACAGCAAGCCCTTACCATAGCCACCGGTCTAAAGCCTGTATTGAATCCCACAGGGGTGCGTCGAGAGACATGGAGAGAACCTGACAGTGGTGAGGTAGGGTCCCTACTCCCGACTGCTAGGCAGACTAGGCACGATGCACTCTGAAGATCTTCTCTCATCTCTGAGTAGCCCGGAGGTCATTAACCCAGGGTGCCGAGGATCACCGACAATGTGAGTGTGATGTGGTCACAGCTCAGGCGTGCCTAGTGTCATGAAAGATGCCCTAGGTAAAGATAGCTTCTGCGGTAGCGAGCCTATCTAGCTGCGAAGGGTCTTCATGGTGGAACACTGCTAGTGGAGCCCCTTAGAATGCTACACACTTCAGAGAGTGAGTTGAAGCATGTTCCACATCCATGGCAGGAGCACATGGTGTGGTGAACAATTGTGGTGCCCCAGGGCACGTAACATGAGAGTGGTGCATGGGCGAGGTGCCCGCTACACGAGACATGAGAATTGCACACATGTGTGGTGCCAACAGAATGAGATGGCGTACGGGCGCGGTGCCATTTGCACGAGACATGAGAGTGGTGCACAGGCGCAAAGATGTTTGTCGCGAGATAATATCGGTGCCAGGGGCACATGTTATGAAAGTGGGGCATGGGCGTGAGTGACGGCAATCACTGAAATGGGCGTTGTGTATGAAGCATGTGATGCATGAACGGCGCATGGGCGACAGATGTCGCAAAGATGGTGCGCAGGCATAGGCGACGGATGTCAAGGAGCTGGAGCATGGGAGCAGACAACGGGTACCGCGGAGTCGGTGCACAAGCAATGGTGGGCATAGCAGTGAAACAACATGTGACTGAGGGCGCCAGGCACAGCGGAGCCGGCATGCAGGCATGGGCATCGCGGAGACGGTGCGCAAGCCCTTGGAGGGGTGGAATTGCAATGGGGAAGGCCAAGGGTTGACCCCAAGTAGAAGGCTGAGCCCGACCCTGAGGGCATGGGCAAGGCACACCATCATTCACTTAGCAAAAAAAAAAATGGGTTCGGTGGATGAGGTGCGACAAGTGCGCTTCCCCAAATTGTGCCACAATTAGAAGAAATGCAAAAATAGAAAATTGAAACAAAAAGCACGTGACTTGACCATTTCGAGCACGTTCAAAATTAACCATTGACTTACAGTTCTGTGTTGTGAAAAATAGGACCCATATTGGGCCCGTAGGTGCAACCAATATAGGTTAGCAACATAAGCCCCTCCGTGTGGTGTGTACAGAGGGGAGACTTGAGCTGCCGCTGCACGCATAAGCGTTGTTGCATAAAAATAACGGTAGCAACAAAAACATTAACAACTGTGATGGAAGCAAAACTATTGTTAGCAAAAATTTTCATGGCAAAGAAAATTTTAAAGAAAATTTTTTGTGGCAGAAATATTGATAGCGAAAAAAAGATGACGTTATTGGAAATAACGGTAACGCAAAAAATGCAAGTAGCGAAAATTGGGTTGCACGTTAGAGTACGAGAGATACGAGATGGTGACATTCCTTACGCTATACTTTTTGAGTACCCTATTGCCTTTATTTTATATTCCTTGTGTTGCATCTTTGTTGTCTTGCCATTCGTAATATGTGAATCGTATAATTAGAAAAATAATAATAACAAATTTATCATTCGGGATGTCACTTAGCCAACCTGCCATGGATGCATCTTATGTAGTTGTCTTTGATAGAGCCTTGATGTATGCTATTTGTCTGCACCTGTAGGTTTGTATTCGAGGGGACACCAGAGGATGGTATTGCCCTAAGGGTGGTGCCCCTAGCCATTTGGATGGCGCGGGGTAAGAGTGTAATGCTCTCGAAAATCCGGAGCTCCCGAGTTGTTAACCTACCGGATCATATCAAACCTGTCAAATCTGTTCACTATCACATACTGCAAAACATTTAATCCGATACCATCTCAAATTCTTTAAATGCAAGCTTACAAGATTGCTTAAACATAAATTGTTAAAACCGAAGTTCTTTACAAACTCGAGTCTTTATGAAACACGGTGACAGTACTGACCCACGCAGGGATCTCACTACACTGTAGTGGTGGCTTATCGGAACCTCATACAGACTCTAACCCATTCTCAAACCTGCTACAGCTTATCATCACATGCAGAAGAGAGCCAAACGAAGGGTGAGCTTTTGAGAGCTCAGTAAGGTCGTACAAGGACTACAAAAAGATTACAACACGATTCTCAAGAATCCAACCGACGATGATATCCAAAGCACTTCGAATGATCAAAACTCAATGAATTCCAAAATGATCAAAATTCATCATAAATAAAATACCAAAATAGATAAATACAATCATGATGGATTCAAAAACGATTAATAAAAGATCATTTCCAAGTCATCATTCCAGAGTATAACAAAGCTTGCTCGAGATATTTTAAACCAATTGATATTTCAAACCAACAAAGTTTTCTCAGTCATTTTTGTAACAGTCATGGTTCATATGGTACAGATAAAATAAAAAATCAACGTTGATCCTGGGTTGTTACAATGCCACTCAGGCAAAGTCGGTAGTGTACACATGCATCATGTAGCATTATAAATACTAGTCCCATTGGGTACTAGCCTGCGTTTCATGCAGGACTCAAACCAGCCTTATATTGCCTCCCCACAGTACAATTACCCAGGTTGTAATACTCCGACAATTTTCTTTTTCCTTATGCAAAATTATTATTTTAAGTTAATAAGTTTGTGGTCTTTTGATATTATTAAGAAAATGATTTTTTCTAAAATTTTTGGTTGAACGAATAGTGGTTTCATTCGAATCAAAACAAAGGGAAATGACGTTTTGGAGTTTCTAAAATTTTCGTTTGAATTAAAAGTTTTAATTCGAATGAGAACTCGTTTTCAGTCGAATGCAAAAAAAATTAATTTGAATTAAAAGTTCTAATTCGAATGAAAACTCATTTTTGGTCGAATTAAAAAAAATTGAACCATTTTCACCTCTGTCGAATTCGGTCGAATGAAAACTATATTTCGGTCGAATAAAAGATTTTTATTTTGTTCCATATAAATAGTCTAGTTATTTCCTTCCTAGCCTTTTTGGACTCTTTGTTCCTTTCCTTTTTCAGTGGAGAGAGAGAGAGAGAGAGAGAGAAGGCTTGGGGAAGCTCCTTTGGTATTAAGGTGATATTTTGAGGTTTTTCCTTGTTCAAAAGCTTATAGAGGTAAGTAAGGGTTTATACGTTTTTGCTGTGGAAATGTATGTTTGAAATCCGAATGCTTATACTGTGAGGTCCCGATCTTAATTAGCTTCTAATCATTTTATTAAGTTTAAACATATTTAAATTTGATTGAAATAATATAATCGTGTTATATTATTTGTAAACATAAAATATATATCAAAATTAAGTTGTGGGCCCAAAATATAATTATGTAAAACATTGGGGGTTTAAAAGTAATTATGCAAAACCTTGGGGCCAATATGAAAAGTTGGTATTAGTGGCATGCCATGTGTTGCTCTTGAATTAATTGTTGGAGGATTTGCCACCTATTATTTGTGGTGAGTAAGCAAGAGAAACTAATAAAAAAAATGAAAAGAAACCTAACTGGATAATTTAGAAACAAAAGAGAAGGTGGAAGGGAAGAGCAACTTTCCACCAAAGAGAAACAAAGAGAAGGGAAAGAGTAGGAAAAAAAAGAGAGAAGGAGAAAGAAAAGAAAAGAGAAGAGAAGAAAAGGAAGAACAAAGGAGAGATATTTGAATCAACCTTCTTGAATTGGCTTGGCCTTAATTTCTTAAGGTAGGTTATCTTGTTCTTTTAGGTTTTAAAGCATGTTAGAGAAGTATTATTAGTAGTGAAATACTTATAAACATGCTTGTAATGGTCTTAAGATAGAGATATGTTCAAAACCTTCAAAACAGTCATGAAAATGAAATAACTTTGGTGCCTGGAAATTTATGGTTTTAGTTGAGATATGGGTTTGGTTATTTTATATGTTGTACTGCTACATGTGTAGAGTATACACACCAAATTTTAGATTATTTCAAGCACTATTACTATGGTTTACAATTCGTGGCTTGAAACCTGTTCTGTGAAACTGTAGAGTCATGGAATTAGAGTAATTGTGATGCTTCGAAATGTATACTTTTAGTTAAGATATGGACTTGTTATTTTATTTGATACACTAGTACATGTATGGAGTATACATACCAAATTTCAGATTATTTCAAGTACTATTGCTATGGTTTTAAATTCGTGGCTTGGAACCTATCTTGTGAAACTGTTGTTAGGCAGATTCTGAAGTTTGTCTTATTAAGGGCTTAATATGATCTTAAAACAATATTTTCGTGTCAAGTAAAATACTGGGATGTAGCTCTTTAAGTCTAGTTTTCATAAATATATAGTTTGACTGTGGAGGCCTTGTAATTAAATTGTTATGATTTTAGGAGTACAGACTACTCCTGCTGCCATTTGAAATACTGGGCAGATTAGGTAACCTAAACTAGTAGTTCCTTCGTGTTGGGCTTAATGGTGAATAACTAGGAAAATTTCAGGTCTTAAATGGACACTCAAATATCTACATAATAATTTAAGTATACATAGGAGTAGGGTACTTAAGGAAGAACCTCAAATCATTTCTTTGTTGATTACCGAATTAGTATGTGCATTAGAAAGAGGTACTTGATGACATTCATGTTGACATATGTACATGATTATGCATATCACGTGAAGGAGGAGGAAAAAAGTGAGTTGAGGGTGTTATTTGCCGGGGTTGGAAGTTATCCGGCCAGGACTCTCGTTCTCGTTCTCGTTCATGTCTTGATAGTACGTACTAGCTATGCGTACTACTTCTCGAAAGGAATTATTGGCGTGCCTGTGATGACGTTGGACTTCTTGTATCGAACCCGCTACATCAGTTGGTTGCGATACGAAAAGTCTCTCGCACTCAGGGAAGGTTGGCTCGTGCATGAGGTGCATATTTGCATTCTCGTACTTGGCTTATATTTGTCTTGAACTTTTTGTATTGTTTGGTTACTCTTGGTGAGATCAAGTCAATATTTAGGTCTTGCTTGTCGTTCTCGTATATGTTCTACGAGATTTCAAATCTTGCTCGATATGCTATTCTCGATTCTTTTGAAGGCAAGTGTGAGCAGATGCTTGCACTTGTTACTCGATATGTTAAATTATTCTTAAGTACTTAGGTATCATCTGTGCAAGTGACTCGCATGTTCATACTAACTATACATAATATGATCAAGTCATGTTTGGACTTAAAAGCACTGGATACCCTACTGAGCCATTAGGCTGACCCATTCCCGATGCTTTTTTCTAGGTTCGGAGTCCTAGTATTTGCCAATGGACGAAGAGGATTACCTCGGGGAGACTCAAGAGTGTTACGCTGGGTGAGCAACGTTTTAGTTGTTCTTCTTTTATTTTGGAGTGTGGTACTTGTATAGAAGAGGGGTGGTCTGTAATATAATGTTATGTTATGTTCAGTCTTTCCACTTATGGACGACTGTAATGTTTAAGCATACTTCCGCTGTTTCTTTAGAGGTTTGTAGTAAAGCTTTGTTTATACTTGAGGTATATATGTTAACTAGCTGGTTTAGCGTTGCACCCCTTCCGGGGGATGTCACATTTAGTGGTATCAGAGCTATAATTGCTTAGAAGCCAGGCTAAGATCTTCGGAATCGATTAGTTTATTTGATTTTGAAATTTAGTGTGGCCTAAACTTATTCTTTCACCTGTTTAGGTGTGATATATGGCAGGCCAGAGAGAGGAAAGTACCGTGGGGCAGGGTACACAAGGAACTGACCCTAATCTACGGGAGATAATTGGGTTAATTGGGTTAGTTGGACGTATAGCCAATGTCCTAGAATCTTCGCAAAACAATCAGCAGCAGAGTCAGATTGGTGAGAGTTCTCAGGTGAGATCCGCTATAGTTACTGATGATCTGACATTGCTTGAAAGGTTTGTTAAGCTTAAGCCTACTGTATTCGTAGGTGGCGCTACTTTAGATGAGGCAGAGGAATGGATAAGTAATAAGGAGACATGATTTAAGAGAATGCAATTAACTCCTTGTTCATACCATATTCTGGTCGCACCCCAGGACCCGCTAAGGGACCCACTTTGCACGACACATCACCCAGTCAGCGGTCAACTTTTCAACACTCGAGGGCCGGTCAAAGCAACGCATGCTCAAGTCACGTGAACCATTCGTGAAGCGACTTCGGCGTGCCTTCCACCTTTGGGGGTCGGCCACCCCAAGGGGTCGTCCACCCTCGGGGGTCGGCCACCCCAAGGGGTCGGCCACCCTCGGGGCTCGGCCACCCCAAGGGGTCAACCACCCTCGGTGGTCGGCCACCCCAAGGGGTCGGCCTCCCTCTGGGTTCGGCCACCCCAAGGGGTCGGCCTCCCTCTGGGTTCGGCCACCCCAAGGGTCGGCCTCCCTCGGGGGTCGGCCACCCCAAGGGGTCGGCCTCCCTCTGGGTTCGGCCACCCCAAGGGTCGGCCTCCCTTGGGGGTCGGCCACCCCAAGGGGTCGGCCACCCTTGGGGGTCGGCCACCTGCCTTGAATACCAACGCCGTCACCTTTGACCGTGCTCCGTAATCACAACAACCGTCGCTCGCGGCCGCGCTCCGCCATAGTCACGACGACCGTCGCTCTCGGCCGTGCTCCGTCGTCGCGATGACCGTCGCTCGTTGTCACGACGACCGTCGCTCGCGGCCGCGCTCCGCCATAGTCACGACGACCGTCGCTCTCGGCCGTGCTCCTTCGTCGCGATGACCGTCGCTCGTAGTCTCGATGACCGTCACTTGTGGCCGCTCTGTCGCCATGACAACCGTCGCTCACGGTCGCGCGCCATCCACGCAACGACCCTTGTCGCTCGGAGATCACTCTGCGACCCTCGTCGCCCGCACTCAACCGCGCCCCATGCGCTGCAATCATGTTATATGCTCACGGGATAGGCTACTCCTCCAGGACACTATCTCCGCCAGGGTGCCTGCGTGACTGGCCTACGTGCTCTGGCACTGGGGGCTCGCGTCGGCACCCCTAAGGACTATGACCCCCGGGTCACTCCGAGATGGGAGCAGGTCTTCGGAAGGGCATCTTGCCTAGTCCACCTGGCAGCTGGGCGTCGGGTCTTCCCCACCGCTGCCAGGACCTGTGGGATTCAGTAAGGGCTTGGACTGGAGGCTGGGGCAACGGGCTACTCTGACCATGCTACCGCGGCATGATCAGTCTCCTCAGACAGGCAGAGAGATGTTGCAAGGGCAGGGCAGCACGAACTTAGGAACCGGCAGTCCAACGAAGGGTCAGTGCGTTGGCCCCCTGGTGACGTGTCGTTCCCAGGGGGCGACACATGTCAACTTATGACACATGCACATTTTTGCCTATAAATAGTGGACTTTGGAGCTCATTTGGACCTTTCACTTTCTCTCTCTAAAAGAAACATTCTCTCTGGAATTCTAGTGAGAGAAATATACTTGAACTCCCGTCTACGGACCCTGGACGCCATACCCTCATCACGGACTGTAGACTGTCGGTCCTGTTCATCGTCACCCTGCCTGCGCAGCACTGCCAGCCCTCACGACCTGTCTGGGGAGCCTTGTCCTCGGCCCTTGCGCCGTCCTTGCTGTCTCCCACGTTGCCTACCTGGAAGCCAACTCAGACCGCATCCTTTGTGGCACCTCCACGTATCATCGAACCATTTTCGGCACCATCATTTTGGCGACTCCGCTGGGGAGGTGAGCATCGTATTGCGGTTTGCATACCTTCCGGACTTAGGCATTATGCCTGTGCAACGGAGAGCTACTAGGGCGACCAGCCAAGGACCCAACCCCGCCATGCAAGAACACCACCTCGGTGATCAGGAGGAGACTAGCGCCACGCGGCTCCGAGACCAGCTGCCGACCACTACCCCCGACGTACAAGTGCTCGTAAATGCAGCCATCCAGCAACTCACTCCAACCATCACCACTCTGCAAGATTCACAGACCACTCTACTAGCCGCCATTATGGAGATGCAAAAATCCATACAAGCCCTGTCCTCACAGCAGGCCGCTCCATCAATCCAGCCTTCAGGACCGGGGCCAGCTTTTGACATCGCCCCGGCCCCAGTGTCGCGACTACCGCCGCCTTGGACATCTAGACCCTTGGCGGTAGGGCTCGCAACACCGTCGCTGC
Organism: Escallonia herrerae; assembly: GCA_033070095.1. NCBI lineage: Eukaryota > Viridiplantae > Streptophyta > Magnoliopsida > Escalloniales > Escalloniaceae > Escallonia > Escallonia herrerae. The sequence continues at coordinate 8,897 of JAVXUP010001909.1, read as the reverse complement.
CGGTAGCCGACATATCTCCTTCTGCAGTGCCGCCCCGCAAGCTACACACGGATCTCGGGCCAGTCTTGCAGCAGATTCCCCCCGCTGTCACACCATCTCATCTGACGCCGGCAAGAAGCTCCTCCGAAACGCATGACTCCATCGAGATGGAACCTAATCCCTATCCAGTTGAGCAACACCAAACCCCCGGCCAAGTGATGGGCATGTCTCGCCAACCCACACTTGCCCCTGCACAGCTGCCCCTGCCAGCACCTGCACCATACCAACCCTCCCATGTCCCCGTTCATCAAGCCGTGCCATCTGGGGGCTCGGGGGCTCGCGACGCACCAGGCGGTCATCACCCCTTGACCGGCAATGAGGCACCATCCTCCAACTATGTCACTCAGTCAGATTTGGAGGCCCTTGTCCGTCGCCTGTCGAGGAATTCCGAGCCGGACTCCTCAACCCGTCTAACCGGACACGCCCCGTACGCTAATGATATCGCCATCGCACCCTACCCCATCAAGTACAAGCAACCAAACTTTGTGCTCTTCAACGGACGTGAGGGAAACGCCCGTGAACATCTAACAAGGTTTGCAGGCTCCTTGGAGCAGTATGGTACAGGAAGCAGCTTGAAGTTGAGAGAATTCCACAAGTCCCTTACGGGCTTGGCTTACACTTGGTATCACCAGATCCCCGCAGGGACCGTCCACACCTGGGGCGACATGGTCCAGCTGTTCTTAGACAAATTTCATTACGAGACCGAGCGCGTGACTATCGTTGATATTGCTGGCATTCGCCAGAACCAGGGGGAAGACTTGAATAAGTATGTGCATCGTTTTCATCTTAAGTGCCTTGAGTGCACAGATTTCAGCAAAGACGAAACGTTGGTTCCCATATGCATCAAAAATATGATTGACGTCTACCGAGTGCATATCGAGAACCTACAGTTAAGGTCATGGGGACACCTCAAGGAGGCAGCCCGACGAACTTACGAGACAGTTGGTCCTGTCAAGTCATGGAAGCCTCGACCGCAAAGTACGCTGTTGGCCTCAGCAGATGCACCTATCACTCAACGTAGCAACGACAACAACAACTATGCAGGCTTCAAGCGTCAGCTTCCAGATGTGAACCAAGGCTCCGACAAGCGAAGGCAACAAAGACCCGCACCTGACTATCCCTGTGACCTGAATACAGTGAAGGAACTCTTGGCCGAATGGGTGGCGCATGACAAAAATTTCCAACTGCCACCAATGCGGACCAATATCACAGACGAAGAAAAGGCCAGGCCCACCTACTGTCCTTTCCATCGAGCCCTTGGCCATCCGCTCAAAGATTGCAATGCACTGCGAACCATCTTTGCAAGGAAGGTAGCGTCGGGCGACCTGCAGCTACGGAAAAATAACGATGTGCGCAAAGATCCCTACCCACCGCATCGCAACAGTAGGGAGCACCAGGCCCTTATGGCTGTCACTGACCATGTCGAGCCTGTAATCCACGAAGCCCCGGCAGAGCCCACACTGACCCTCGTGCCTCCTCCAGCTAAGCAGTCGATGCCTCCCCTTCGACAGATGACGAAGATCAAAAGTTTTTTTGATGAAATGGGGTTTTCACCCGCCGCCCGGACTTACCTTTCCAATTGCCTGCTCGAGGTCACCACCGGCCTCGGTTCCGAATGCTTCGCCGCCCAGGCTGAATTACGTCACATCCCCTCTACGGCCTTAGTCTTCTCGGATGAAGACTCGCCGCCGATCGAGCATCACAATCGGCCGCTGTTTTTAGAGTGTACTGTTAATGGCACGGGCTTCCGTCGTGCCTTGGTTGATTGCGGCGCCTCGATCAACATCATACCCCTCATCACCCTGCAACAGGCCGGCATTCCCCCAAGGAAAATCATCCGTGACCCCGTCAATATTACCGGCTTTGGACAGGGTCCTCAGTCGACCCTCGGCCATATCACTGTCGACCTCATGGTCGGAACTGTCCGTCGCGACACTACTTTTCACGTAATAGACAGCGAGTCTGCCTTTCACCTCCTGCTCGGGAGACCATGGATCCACGACAACAAGGCCGTTCCCTCAACATACCATCAATGTGTGAAGCTGGTAGCCGGTTCTACGGGACATGAGGTAGCAATGACAATCCCTGCAACCAAAGCCCCCTTTGAATGCGCCGAGTCTTATTTCGCCGAGGCCTCCTTCTTCACTAATTTCGCCGAGGATGGGGAGAATGCTACTCATGTACATTCTACCAGGCTGCCGACCTGGGATGAGCTGTGCGGGGACAAGCTTCCCAAGGACAAAACCGGGAGAAGTAACAAGAATAATGGGTCAACCCCACCGCTTCCGCCTGCTGCCACGACCAATTCCCCCCTTCTTCCCCCAAGTCCAAGAAGCAAAAGGCTGAGCCGGCCTTTCGACGTATCGTCAAGGACGGCAAGATCATCTATCAATTATGACGGTATGCAGGGGCTCCAGGCGGTCCCTCCTCAGACCCCCTCGACCCCGACCCCCTTGGAGAGACTGAATGGTGCCGCACGGCCGAGCATTGCCAGCCAGATCCTGACCTCACCCCCGGCGCGGCACCACCTTGCTATGAGGATGGCCCTCGACCTCAGGCTGAAGATATTGAAGAAATCAACCTGGCCGACCCGGGCGAAGAACCGCGGCACACCTACATTGGCACAAAACTCGCCCCCGGCCGAAGAGAGGAATTGGTTTCCCTCCTGCACGAGTATCGTGATGTCTTAGCATGGAGCTACAATGAGATGCCCGGACTGGATCCTGCCTTAGTCACACACCATCTCAACATTGCTACCGGATCCATCCCTAGCCGACAGCACCCGCGGACATTCCGCCCCGAGCTCGAATTGAAAATCAAGCAAGAGATTGAACGCCTCCTGCGCGCAGGCTTCATCGAACCTATCACTCACCCTATTTGGCTGGCTAATGTCGTCCCTGTACAAAAGAAGAATGGCCAAGTCCGCGTCTGTATCGACTTTCGGGACTTGAATAGGGCGTGCCCCAAGGACGAGTTTCCACTACCCAATATCGACATGCTCACGGAGGCCGCCGCCGGATATGAAACTTTATCTTTCATGGATGGGTTCGCAGGTTATAATCAGATTCGCATGAACCCCGACGACAGCGCCAAGACAGCCTTCCGCACTCCTATGGGTAATTTTTGTTGGAAAGTTATGCCTTTCGGCCTCAAGAATGCGGGTGCTACGTATCAAAGGGCTATGACAGCAATATTCCATGACATGATACACCATACTGTGGAAGACTATGTCGACGATCTTATTATCAAATCCAGGAAGGAAAGTGATCACCTCACCGACCTTCAAGCGGTCTTTGATCGTTGCCGCCAGTATAACATGCGGATGAATCCATTGAAATGTGCCTTCGGAGTCTCCTCCGGCAAGTTCCTCGGGTTCTTGGTCAGTCGACAGGGCATCGACGTTGACCCCTCGAAAGCAGCCTCCATCCAAGAAATGCCCCCCCCCAAGAACACAAAGCAACTGAAGAGCTTCCTCGGCAAGGTCTCTTACCTCCGACGCTTCATACCCGCACTGGCCGAGCTCATTACGCCATTTCAACACTTGACGCGTAAAAGCGCACCGTGGAATTGGGGCGCGCCCCAACGGCAAGCATTTGAACAGATTAAGGCGGTCCTCATGTCACCGCAAACCATGGTCGTACCACAACGGGGCATCCCACTCCTACTCTACCTGACTTCCACACCCAGATCCATCGGGGCTTTGCTTGCCCAAGAAGTCGAAGGTGTCGAGCGTCCTGTTTATTACCTCAGTAGAGTGATCAGAGGGCCCGAAGCCAACTACTCCGAGCTCGAGAAACACTGTCTAGCCTTGGTGTACGCCTCACAGAAGTTCAGACATTACTTTCTGGCGCATCAGATCACACTCGTCACCAAGGCTGACCCGCTCCGTTACATGCTTACGCGTCCCGCCCTGTCTGGCCGACTCACACGGTGGTTGCTGCTGTTGGCCGAATTCGGTTTATCTATCAAGAATCCTACAGCTCTGCGGAGCCAAGCACTCGCAGACCTCCTGGCCTTCTTCCCACGCCAACAATGTGAACCGATATCGGATCAACTGCCGGGGGAGGAGACAGCCCTGATCACCGACATCGATGGACTGTGGACGCTTGAATTCGACGGCTCTGCCACTAGCAAAGGCCCCAATGGCACGCCCCTCCGGCAAGGGGGTGCCGGCATAGTCTTGCGGGCACCAGACGGTGTTACCACTTCATTATCCTTCAAACTTGCATTCCCGGTGTCTAACAACGAAGCTGAATACGAGGCACTTGTCATTGGCCTCATGATCGCCGTCAGTATGGGGGCTAAGGCGCTGTGTGTGAAAGGAGATTCAAATCTGGTCATGAAGCAGGCGGACGGGGAGTTCGCGGTCAAAGAACCAGCCTTGGCACCTTATCGTGCCTTGGTGCAACACTTGGAAGGAAGACTCGGTCATGTCCAGTATGAACATCACAATAGGTGCCACAACAGACATGCGGACTGCTTGGCCACGATCGCGTCAAAGATAGAGGTCGATGGTGAACAACGGATGCTAACCATCGTCAAGAGAATGGAACCATGCACAGCACTGAACCTAGTCCCGAGGGACGTTACTGCGGACGATTGGAGGCAACCTATCATCGACAAACTTAAAGCGCCATCTCTTGCTCATGCCTCCACCCTTACAGACTTTTCAATGATGGGAGATGTCTTATACAGGCGGTGTCCCGGAGGCACTCTAGCAAGATGTTTGGCACCGGAAGAGGCAAAACACAAATTACAGCTCGGCCACCAGAAGTGTTGTGGCCTCGACGGTCCCCCTCTGTATCGTCGCCTCCAGCGTATGGGATTATGGCCACGCCTCGGATATACAAAAGGATTGTCCCGAGTGCCTGTATGCACCCGACGGTGCCGAAGCTCTTGTCATTGACATCGAGGGTGACTGGCGCCAGCCTTTCATCCAGTATCTATCCCACGGGATTCTACCACCTGACCGCGGCTCAGCACGATCCATCAAGCGCAAGGCAGTCAGGTATTTTGTGACGGAAGGCGAGTTATTTCGCAAGGGATTTTCGGGACGCACCCTGCGATGCTTGCAAGGTGCCCAAGTGGTCAAAGTCATTAACGAAGTACACAATGGTGATTGTGGTGAACATCAAGGCTCCCAGAAGCTGTATGCAGAATTACTAAGATTGGGGTATTATTGGCCGACTATGGAATCCGACTCCATCTCGCATGTCCGACGCTGCCAACCCTGCCAGCGGCACGCCGACAGGATACACTCGCCAGCATCCGACTTGCACATGATCTCAGCACCTTGGCCATTTCATTCTTGGGCCCTCGACCTCATCGGCCCCATCCACCCGCCGTCCAGAAGCCATTCATGGATCATGGTTGCTACTGAACGCTTTACGAAGTGGGTTGAAGCCGTACCTCTGCGGAGAGCCACGGGAGGTGCCGTTTCCAACTTCTTACGCGACGTCATCTGTCGTTTCGGCATCCCTCGATGTATTATATCTGACAATGGCACCCCATTCATTAACCGAGAGGTTCGAGCTCTCATGGAAAGGTACAACATCAGCCATGCCACATCAACTCCCTATTACCCGCAAGGTAATGGTCAAGCTGAAGCGTCCAACAAGACTTTGCTACGAGTATTATCGCGAATGGTGCATGACGCCGACCGGTCGTGGTCCGAACAACTGAATCTGGCACTCTGGGCCTACAGAACATCCATGCACACAGCGACAAAGGCCACGCCCTTCTCTCTCGTCTACGGGGACGAGTGTGTGGTACCTGCCGAGATCGCAGAACCATCGGCTCGACTTTCCCTAAGCAGCAGTCTCGGAAATGAAGCAGCCCGGCTGGCGGCACTTGACGGCCTCGACGAACGACGAGCCACGGCCCTGCGCCGCATGAAGAAGTATCATGAGCAGCTCACGAAAGCTTATGGGAAGACCGTCAAGCCACGTTCGTTTATCGAGGGCGACCTTGTTCTTCAAGCCGCCAAGCATGTGCGGGCCAACATGTCAGCTCCTAAATTCACGCCAAACTGGGAGGGCCCTTTCACGGTGCACGAAGCCCGCACTAATGGCTCGTACCTCCTGCTCAACCACGACGACGGTCAGGTCTCGGCCCCCATCAACGGCCGCTACCTGAAGAAGTATTATGTGTAGTCGCGACAACATAAGCCCGCGTCATAGAACGCGCCCTCGTAGCATTTTTGTACATGCGACATTGCTTGCAGACTTGTATTTTTTTGTTGATCTGTGTAGCGTTCTACACTAGTCATGTAATGGTGTTTTGTACCGCGTCCTATCAATACAAAGTCATGCTGTTACCTCAACTTCTGCCCAGCTGGCACTCATTCTCAACCTATGCTTCCTAAGTCACTTTCTACGAGCGGGAATGGGAGAGCATTCACAAGTAACCGAAACAAGCAAGACATTCAAAAAAAGAAGAGAGAAGAAAGAAAGAGCAACCGAACATAACATACAATAAGCCGAGACCATCGAAAATATGTACATATACATCAAACGTTTACTAGCCGTCGTTAAGCACTACAACTACGGCAAAGTAACATACAAGCTAGGAAAGTCTAGACAACAGCGATGCAACTGGGTGGGAGCTGAATGCCTGAAGTACCTCCCGCTCCGCTTGTACCTCTGACCATCCAGCATCAAGCTCGGCCTGTCGCCCTAACCGCTCTGACTCTCGCCCGTCCACCTCACCTCGCCGCCTCTGTAGATCGGACAACTGCCTCTGCAAATCGACGAGCTGTCTCTCTATCTCTGCCACCTGCATGTCAATCCCGGCCAACTCTGCCGTGATCTCTGACCGCTCTGCCTCTAATCCTGTGCGGCGCCGCTCCAGCAACATCTCCCGCATAACCACGACTGCACGCCTCTCATCCATATCGTGGCTGACGCTCCTCGATCTAAAGAAATCTGCTAGCCAGTCCAGCTGCATACCTAGCGATGTGAACGGAGCGAACTCTGAAAGCGACCGAGCAACGAACTCTGCAGTCCAACCCGACGACGGCACACTGGCGAACGGCAGCAACCACTCCATAAACCCTGCAGACACCCACATCCGTAGTACTGGGTTCTCTACCACCACGCTCTCGAATGTCTGCGGGAACGCTGCCTTCACCAGTTCTAACCGGCGCACAGTCTCCGCTGGTAGCTGGAGGCCCCCCCAAGCTGCCACATCCACCTGACCGCTCGAGGATCCTCTACTCATCTCTCCGACTGTCGCGCCACTGCCGCCCGCTGCAGAAATCTCCGACATCCCACCCGCCCTCTGCGCCCCAATCGTGGCTGAGTGCATCGCCAGAGAGTAGCTCCGACCTCAACCACGGACTCCGGCAATGTGTCATGCCGTCGCACCACCACAGCCTGAACCGGTGTCTCTCGCTCACGAATCGAGGCAGCAACAACAGACTCAGGCTCCGCCATTTCGCCACCATCACCTCCCACAACCTGCGTCTCCATGCCTGTCCACCAGTCCTCGTCAATGTCGAACATCACCGTATCGCTCCCCTCTCCGCCGTATAGTGCCCCCACCGTTTCCTCAGTAGCAGGCAATGGGCTCACCCTCCTCGGCACACTGGCCGTCAATAGCTCAACGGCCTCGGTCTCATCACTGTCAACTAATCTGCCGGCCTCGGCTGCCATAGCCTCCTCGCCTGCGATCTCAGTCTCGGCCTCGCTCCCTCCCGCGACCGCCTCTTCCTCGTCCCCCTGGCAAAACCGCTGTCAGTTCACAGATTATGAGCAATATGCAAACCATATTTATACGACAAAAAGAAAGGACAGAAGCAAACCTCAGAGTCTAGCTCCTCTAATACGTCGCGCGGCCTCTTCGCCCCTGATAGGTGTGGGGCTGAGGTACCAGCACTAGCCTGACGCGCTGTCTCCATCATCCCCACTCGCAATGCCGACAAGGGCCCCTTGCCGGCCCCCGGCACCCTCGGCACCTCGGCAATAGGCTCCTCCCCACGGTCCTCCCCGGGAGCAGCGTCCCCCAACTCTACGGCATCCTCCTCCGCCTCCCTCTCCGAGCTCGGAACAGAACTCCCGGTCACCAGTGACAGCATCCCGCACTGCCTCGCGACTGTGGCCGATATCAAACTCAGGGCTCGGTCACATGCGAACACATCTACCTGTCGACGTGTGCCTGACGGCTGTGCCAGCCATCCGGCCCAGCTCCCTCGCAGTCGCTCCCACCAATGCGCATAATCCGCGGTCACCGCCCCTGCCACCTCTGTCCCTGGCTGCCTCCACTCTGTCGTCGGTGCCGACCACTCGCGGGCTCTGTCATATAGTGTATACCCAAAAGCCGTCGCCACACTCCAAGGGCTGTCATAACCGCATGGGGGCTCTAGTCGTACCCGAACGCCAACGACAGACGGTCCGGGCAATACCTCGCCACATAATAGCAGCACTCGGCGGGCTTCCCGCCATCATCTGTCAATACCGGGAGCCAGCCGGGAAAATACGCGACCAATAGCGCCAGCTGTCCTGGCGCTAACCGCCTCTGCTCTCATCTGTCGTCACCTCCTGCACGTGCAGCCATGGCGGCGTACCATATGACGCATGCATCTCCATATAGGGCCGTCGCTCGCATTCCCCCCGTTTGTCTAGAATCTGTGCCAACGGGCACCCCGGCCTCCTGATGCCTGCCCAAGCAAAAGCCCGAGACCCGCTACACCACAACGCCACCTGCCGCGACCTGCCTGGACGGGTCACTGTCCCCATCGTCGGTGACGGGTGTGCGAGTGGGTATCCGTCAGGACGGTACCCTGGAAAGCACTCGTACAGGTACCTCTGCAAAACATCCAGTCCACGTACGTCGCCACCTGATACCGACCATACGACCGC